>JAAGAY010015961.1:3890-38382 GCA_011801015.1 Ardeotis arabs | reverse complement strand
AATTCTATGCAGCATCCTTGCCCAAGCCCTTATTTAGCTTGCATATTTTAATTAAATCATTTCACTTTCATGTCAGTACTAATTCTGAAAGAGGACTCAACTAGTATTTGTTTATAAAAAGCTTATTGTAAGCAAGGCATTCATTAAGCTTTGCTTGATAATCTACACTGTTCATTATCACAGGGCAATTGCTATTGCTGTATCATTAAGCTTTAAATACTTTGCTCTCTTTATCTTTGTTAGTGATACACGCTTTAAATTATCGCAAACGTGCTGCATTTCTTCCCCTTAGCTGACACAAATGACATTTCAGAGGCTTCTGCTGTACTAGTAAGTATCCCAGAAAAAAGCCTCTCTGAAGATCATTCCTTCCTTTCGAAAGCCTTTTCTCCACATACTTGTTAGCTGAGTTAACTCAAACATAAACCAGAGCTATTCTCCAATGGAAAGCCACAACTCTCTGCTGTCAATGAGAATCATATATTTTCTTAACAAATCATTTACATTTATTGATTTAAGGAAATCTCTTTATTTTAAAAACAGTCTCCATAACATATGTCAGGAATCATTTTGGAAAAGAAACAGAGCAAATTGATTCTTTCCTCCTCCACACAGAATATCCATATTTAGAAAAAGATAGGCTTCATAATACCTCTTCCAAGTGGGAAGTCCTCAACAAAATGAAAAATAAGTGTGCTTTAAAGATACTATTGAACTGTGATTTTTTCTTGGAAAGCTTCTATGTTTCTTTTATTCCACTGGAACAGGAGTGAGTTTATCTGAATGACACAGATAGGTTTAAAAACTGTTTAGGAGGCTGCTCTGGCACCAAAGTTCAAACAAGCAGTGAATGATTCAGACTGCCTGCCATCCATGGCTGCCAGACCTTGGATCCTGACACAGACAGTGCACAAAGAGTCAGGATACCTGAACGTTATGCTTCTGCCTGAATATAGCTCTTATTTCTCTCCTTGGTCATACTCCAGGTAGAATTCCCTACACAAAGTGATTGCATCGCATAGTCTCCATACCAGCACTGCATACATATTTAGCTTAGCAGAGAGCATTATAGCAATTTCCATAAAAACACATGGTTGAAGAGAAAGGGGAAATAATATAATTCAAAGCTTGGCTTCGTAGACTCAACAAATATTTTACATTCAACAATCTTTAGGTAAAACCAGGAATGTCCATTGTTGTAGATAGCTACAAATGCCTTATCACAACTTATCTGTCCTCATCATACCTTATTTCACCTTTTCATGCCTCAGCGTGCCCTTTCTCTACCTCAACAGACTGTTCACTGTGATCTTCTCTTTGCTGCATTGCTTTTCTTTGGGCATCTTTTACCACGAGTACAGACTTGGAAGCACAAACATACACAGTTTAATGAGTGTGGAACAATTATTGACTAATAGGATCTGGCCAGGACAAATTAGTAATATATTAACCACACCTGCCACATGTACAAGCTGAGTCTCTGCAAGCCAGCCAGTAGCATGGGGAAGCATCAGCCTCTATTTCCCTGCAGAACAGAAAGAACCTTAACCCTGCTGCTGTCATCTTCCACCTCTTTACATTTCTTCTCAGGGTTTTAGACCTTTTCATGTCAGTATTCTTCTGTTGAGTCCTTGAGTTACAATTACCACCACAACAATTTCACTTCTCTCTGTTTTTATTTTTCCTATCTTGAGTGGCTTTAGCTTATATACTTTTTTCACAGCTCAACAACAATTTTTCTCAGTAAAGCTGAGCCAAGGTCACACAGCTGTGCTTCACAAACCCAAGCCCTGAAGCACAAAGAGCTGAACCCGTGGGCTGTGGGATACACCACAGGGCTACAGGCTTATACTTTTTCTTGCTTGCTTACTGAATCAAATGCATAACTAGAGCAAGCTGGAGATTATTTGTTCAATACAGACATCAACACAGCCTCCACCACCCAGACGAAGAGCTGATTATCTGAGAAAAAAACTAAGCAAATCAACGGAACAAAACAAGGAAAGAATGGCACTGTTCAGTAAATTTAGCCTAATAGGGATCACAGAGTTATACTGGAAGGCTCATAAAAATAGAGACAGATACACAATCAATGGTGTGACTCAGTAATTGCTTTATGTATGTGAACAATGTTTTTGAAAGTCCAAAACAATGTCTGCAACAGAGATGTTAGCAAGATGCAATGCTAAATTCCTCATATTCATTAAAGAATGTCATAGTGCTGGGTAATGAATTGTTCTTGACACTGCTAAAGTCTTCTGTTGTCTGAAACCTTTTATCTTTGGCAGTCTAAAGTAAATGCCAGGTTGGAAATATGTGCCTCTCAAATGTATTCTGGCATCATCTCACAGGACAGAAATCGGCAGCTTGTTGACAATTTTCTTAGAGCATTTCTTACTGGACTAACTGTCAATACTCCATCTAGTCAAATAACCTGCATCCAACAGCAACCTAAAGCTGAAAGAAAGTTAACAAACAAACATAATTCATCTTGCTGATTTTGTTCCCAGGTGACACAGTCCCTACCCTAAAGAGCTTACCCTTGATTTTTGTAATAAAGGATAGGACAATAGGTGCAGCAGCCTGGCATTTACAATATCAGAGGTTCTCAAACTGCACTCTGTGTACAATTGGCCACATGGCTTTGTACCTTCTGTCTTATTTTCCCAGTCACTCAAGTACTTTAACAGACAGCGATAAATAAACAAACCTTCTAGCACTCAAGAAGAAGCACGTTTTCCTAAAATTGCTTTTTGACTTGTAAAACAATTACATGCAAGCTGAACTTGCAACAGGAAGTTCCAAGATTCAAAGCGGGAAAGGAGCGGTCTCTGGCTCTATAAGTGAAAGACAGGGCTCACAAGACAATCCTTGTGTGATTTCATTTACCTTTGATAGCTATTCTGAGTATATTTCTTACCAACTTCCTGTGAATAAAGCTGCAAATAATTCTATGCTTTACCGTGTTGTCTCGTATGGGTAACTATACTCTGCCACAGTGCACTCTGCATTCTACTTCACTCAGTTTTACTATCCATCTGCGTAGTCTTTTAATGGCAAGATCACAAAAATTTAATACAACGTTCATGATGATGAGATGCCAGATGCACATTCTCTTATTGTTTGCTGCAGCTTCATAGAATCATAGAATGGTTAGAGTTGGAAGGGACTTTTAAAGGTCATCTAGTCCAACCCCCCTGCAAGAAGCAGGGACATCCCCGACTAGATCAGGTTGCTCAGAGCCTCGTCCAACCTGGCCTTGAACGTTTCCAGGGATGGGGCATCCACCACCTCTCTGGGCAACCTGTTCCACTGTTCTACAACTCACATTGTAAAATTTTTTTTCCTAATATTCAATCTAAATCTACCTCCCTCTATTTTAAAACTATTACCCCTCGTCCTATCACAACAGGCCCTACTGAACAGCCTCTCCCCATCTTTCTTGTAGGCCCCCTTGAGGTACTGGAGGACTGCTATCAGGTCTCCCCGGAGCCTCCTCTTCTCCAGGCTGAACAGCTCCAACTCTCTCAGCCTATCCTCATAGGAAAGGTGCTCCATCCCTCTTATAATCTTTGTGGCCCTCCTCTGGACTCTCTCCAACTGGTCCATGTCCTTCTTATGTTATGGGCTCCAGAGCTGGATGCAGTACTCTAGGTGGGGTCTCACCAGGGCAGAGTAGAGGGGCAGAATCACCTCCCTCGACCTGCTGGCCATGCTCCTCTTGATGCAGCCCAGGATGCGGTTGGCCTTCTGGGCCACAAGGGCGCATTGCCGGCTCATGTTGAGCTTCTCGTCCACCAGCACTCCCAAGTCCTTCTCCTCAGGGCTGGTCTCGATCCATTCTCCGCCCAGCCTGTATTTGTGCCTGGGATTGCCACGACCCAGGTGCAGGACCTTGCACTTGGCCTGGTTGAACTGCATGAGGTTGGCATGGGCCCACCTCTCCAGCCTGTTGTCACGGCCCACTCAGGACTCGTGATGGTTCTTTTAGTGCGATCTCAAAGTGCAAAATCACGATCGATGTCGATCCTTGGTGGGGAGAGCTCTTCTTCAGGGGTCTCGTTGTTAGGGGTCAACCTTTTATGCAAAGTAGCAAATCTTGCTCCTCCTTACTTCGCGGATCTCTGCCTGTTCTCGGCCCTTAGGATAGAAGTGTGGTTTTTGTACATTATAATTAGCAAAGTTCTGTTAAAGGGCACTTTCTCACCGTTGTTTCTGAGACAGCAGTTGTGATTCATCCTCCTTGATAGCAGCTGCACCGTTATCTCTGCCAGTTTTGACAACAGGGATGAGCCATAGCACCTCCGCGCCACTCTGTCCGGCATTTCAAGGATGTTGTACATTTTGTTGTTAGGCCAGAGTCAGCCTTGTCCATAACAGTTCTGTTCTGTTTCCGGGAAGAAAAAAAAACAACTGCATCTCAGGCAGGCTGCTTGCAGCAACTCATGTCAAGTTGTGAGCCTAACTTTTAGGCCAGATCAAGTCCATAGTCTACCTGGAAGTCCTCAATGACAAGGCTGAGACAATACTGATTTTCTGACCGACCCTTACACCTGTCAAGGTCCCTCTGGATGGCATCCCTCACTTGCAGCATATCGACGGCACCACACAGCTCGGTGTCATTGGCGAACTTGCTGAGGGTGCACTCTATCCCACTGTCCATGTCGTCGACAAAGATGTGACAAACTAATTTATGTGAAATCCTAGTCTACCTCCCTTACTCCCAGGAAGCAGAGGAGTAGTTCATTGACTCCACGGGTTAATGAAACAAACATTTGCCTGAGAATATGTAAGACTCAGTGTGAGTTAGTGGCAGGATCTGGCATGAAGAAGAAGTCAGCCGTGACTAGGGAAAGCTAGAAAACATGATGTCAGTAATATATACAGAAGGGAAAAAGCAGACTTAACGGCAGAATCCTGAGGGAAGCATTTCCTCTTCCTGTATCCATTCACAAGTAAAGGATGCTAATTAATTTCATGCGTTTAATGTGGTAAGGGAAGTCTCCTGGAACAGTTTTCACTTAAATAGTTTCAGCTGGGATAGGTGGACATTTGTTTCACTGCTTGATTTTCAGTTACCATTTATTTTGTTTTAGTCACCAAAAGCACATTCATGCCATTGTTAACTTGTTGTTTAACAGAAATCTGCATGTTTATATGTAGCATTCGGTGAAAAAGTGCTTTGAGCACATTACTATAGCTGACTCTTCTTTCCTTAGGAAGATAATTATGTAAAAATACTTCACCATTCAGGAAAACATTTATGAGTTAACTCTTCCTCTTAAAGAAAATGTTTAATTCTCATGTGGATTCTTCTCTAAGATATTCTTTTGTTATTTTGTTAATTCTTATCTTGCCTCTTTCTCTATTCCTATGCATGCAAAATTTTAACAACATAAATACATCTAAATGCATACACACCTACCTAGGTACACATTAGGGAACTGTTAACATTTTTGCTTCATTTGTGTTTTATAACATTTTCATGGGACATGCTATGATAACTTTCTTACCTGCAATTTTTCAATATCAGGAGTGAAATCCTTACTGTGTATTTCTCAACTCAGTATGAAAAGGGATTTAATGGTGTCTAAACGTGATGTAGGCACACCACTGTCCTATGGCCCAATCAATGAGGTCAGTGGGAAAACTTCCTATTGATTTTGGTGGTCTTTGAATTAGGTGTCTACAAAAATATCAAAACCCAACAACTGTGACTTATGAATATTTTTAGTAGTAGGGTGGTCTTTGTAATTCAAGGCCTTACACTGTATATAAGTTGTGTTCAACTGTAGGTGCCAAAAGTTAGTCAGTTAAAAATATACCTAAGCACCCCTATGGTCTCAGTTGTCTCCATTAAGTTCAATATAAAATGCAGCTAGTGAGGACTTTGATAGAGGAGATGTTTTTATGGAGATTCTTAGTTTGCGTGTAAAACAAATGTGTGCTTTGTCCCCCTACATATTTAATGTAGATTAAGATGAAGTTGAAAGTAAAAGTTGTGGCCAACAATATAAATAATGATCATTTCTATATTAAATTTTTATGCCCTGGAGCCCAGTATAAAATTGTGATGGCTGTCAATTAGCTGCCTCTTGAATCTCACTTCATACTGACATATGCAAATACAAAAGGTCCTACACTGCTGTCTGCTTCGTGATAAGGGTGACAAGCTCATGCTGCCCAGTCCTGGATATCATGGACACCCTTGTGACAACCTTATTACTGGGAAGAAATCTTAGGAAATTTGAGAACTGAAAATAATAAGATTTCTCTCTCTAAAATACTTTATAACTAATTTTGTAATAAAATCATTTTAAATCTATATGAACCTGAAACCAGAACACACATAAACATTTTCCAAGCCACCAGGCCTGGTAGCAACAGAGAAGATGTTTCTGCCAGCAGAAAGAAGAGTAAACAGATACAGATGACAAATAAGTACAACTGTTTCTGTAGCACTTTCATTTTTGTAATTATCACTGAACTATGCTTCTTGGCTCTGTAAGGTGTTAATGGCTGCTAACAAGCCTGTCTTTGAACTGCAGACACTCATAGAGTGCTGAGAGTACTAGCCACTTAGGGTAAGTGGAAGAAACCACTGAACTGAAACAGTAGAAGTGGCCGTCCAGGGCCAGACAGAAACCTGGGAGCAAACTAACTCAGGGAAAAAGAGATGGCTTCCTTTTTCCTTTGACTGTAAATCCAAAGGCTGGCCAGTTGCTTCCCTCAAGCTTTGGGCAGCAGAGCCAGGACTAGAATGTCAGGAGACACTGAGAGAAACATCTTGAAGTACAGGCATGAAAGAAGGCAGAAGATGAGCTCATGGGAAGACAGGACTGGCCATGAAATGTGTGGGCAAAAGACCCTATCTCCCATCACCTTGAAAAAAAGTTGGAGGCTGAACTGGAAAAAAGGGAAGTAAGTCTTCTGATAAATCCATTTTCTAACACATCAGAACAGGAAGATTGCTGGAGAGTCTTTGCCTGTATCTCATTTGATAAATGAGAGAGAGAGGAGAACAAACTCAAACACTGGACTGCTATAGTCAGTACTGTTTAATTCCTGACTCATTCTTTGACTCTGTTTTGGTTTGCCCCAAACTCCAGTCTCTGGGACCAGTTTGCCCTAGGGCCGTAAGCACAGTGGTTGTAAGCCAGCTGGTACCACTTGGCCTTGGAACAAGGATTCACCCTTAACCTTCCTTTACTTAACAAAAGATGGTATAGGCTGGAGCATCAATATAATCAATGAGTGCACTACAAAGAAAAGCCCAGAGCAGAAAATAGTTAAGGAATTTTCTGTATCTACATTGCAGTGAGAAGGAAGTTCTCATTTCATACTCCTTGTTTATGAGAAGATCTGTCTCACATAGAGCAAATTTCTGATTGTATTAGAAAAAGAAGTTACTAAGCAAATGGATCAATTGAATAGTCATCAGTTCTAAAGGAATTTAAGGTTGAAATAGCTGAATAACTCACTAGTGTATGTAATTCCCATTTAAAGCTGCCTTGTTATCAGAAGTCTTGGAAGATGGCTAATGTGGCATCATTCTTAAGAAGTTAAACAAGGTAAAACTGGAAACTACAGACCAGTAGATCTATCATATCCACTGAGTGAATGAGTAACTATGATAAAGATGGGTTATGGGTAAAAAACACATGCTGAAAACTAGTTGAGTCTCTTTTATAAAGAGAAAGCACTTGTCATGACCATAAAAGCTACAGGAATTCTCTGAGGGGAGTCCTAAAGCAACTAGAAAACAGTCTGCTGCAATTCCCAAAAGACATGTAACAGGGTCCTTTGCCAAAGGCTGTTAAGGAGCCCAGGCTGTCATAACATAACATTAAAGGTCCTCATGTCTATAAACAACTGATAAAAAGGTAGGAAGGTGTGGGAGTAAATGGTCAGCTTTCCCAGTAAGGAGAAGCCATGACTTGTGTCCCACAGGAATTTGCACAGGTGCTTGGAGTGCTTAAAGTATTCATAAGCAATGTGGAACAAGGGATGAAACAACCAAAATCACCCACAATGTTAGGTATTCTAGATAGGCTGTGAAGAATAGCAGAAGGGCCGTATGAGTATATTCATATTACTAAATAAAACAGAATCAAGCACTGTTTTCAAGCCCTGACCTAAGTGGTACAGGCTGGTAGTTTCCATATTATACAGTACTTTGCATTGGATCTCATCTGATCTTCATGTAGTAACTGCTCTAAAAAATACAAACAGGTTTTGTTCCTTTTTTTTAAAATTTATGTTCAAAGTGAATATAAAATTGCAAGGGCAGTGTTGCTTTCCTTCAGAGTGGTATTGCTGTAGCAATAAACTGGATACTTATTGTACACCCTGCATCTGTCCTGAAGGTAGATATGGATGTTACAGAGTAAAAAGTCTGCATTATATACTGCTGAAAAACTATGTGGGATGGAGTGAGCCAAAACTAGAGCATTCTCACCCATGCTGTCTCCAAACCATGATTGTTCATTGGTTTGAAGAGTACTAGTTGTACTAGTTGACAGGGTCCAAAAGCATATCAGAAGACATGCTAACCATTAAGCAGTGGCTAAACCCAGGGCTCTCATGGTCTCAGGCTCTGGCACATGATTGCCAATTTTGTCATTTGTCAGCGTGATGCTCCCAGACAGATCCTCATAAGACTCTCCCAGACAATGCCTGGGTAAAGTTTGGGAGAGAAAGCAATAGACCAGGGATGCTTTCTAGTATAAATCAGTAAACATATGCTCTGAAGAGAGTAAGGAGAAGGCCACTGTCTTTGTTTTGGTTTTGGGGTCTTTTTTTTAGAAAAAAAAAGCTTAGTCCTATTTTCATAAGCAATGACACTTGCCTTTAGGGACAAGCAATCATATTTGATATATTACGTTTTCTAGGATAGTTACTAATCCCAGTGGCACAGTGCTTGAAAGCATTTTGTGGCCCTTATTCGTTTACTAGGATAAATCCAGAAGGACTAAGTGACTAGGCAAGGAAATAGTGAAATTCAATATATGCAAATTTAAAGGGGGGATAATGGGAGGAGGGAAAGGTCCTGACTTTATGTACTGAAGAATGAGCTTTGAGCTGACTAATAATTGCGGAGGTATGAGATGCTGGTCTTACAGACCCAGGACAAAAACTCACCTTAGTGTTCCTTAGCAGTTAGGGGGAATTAAAAAAGGGAAAATTAGGAATAATTAGAAAGGCATAGCAGTATGAAAAGCACATTCAAAGATATGGAACAGCTTCTGTATGGGGCTAGAAAAGACAGTATGATGTGATGTAAATCTGTAAAACCACAAGTGGTACAAAAGGATGCATAAAATAGGTACAGCTCTTCTAGTACCAAATCTACAGGTCATCAAATGAAACCAACTTCAAATGAAACAAACTGATTCTACATACACTGTGGTTTTAAACTGCCAAAACCCTTGGTCCACAGCCCTCACTGTAGATGGGTTCAGGGAGCAGCTGGGCGACTACACAGAAGACAAATCTCTAAAGTAAATCTTGGCTCTGAGCCACAAACTACTGGTCAGTAGGCGAGTACACAACAAAGCATCAAATACGCTTGTTCTGTTCTTAATCTCTTTTGCAGGCCTCTGGTTTTGGCCACCATCAGAGACTGTGGCAGATGGATCTCTGGTCTGGCTTGGAACAACCATTACTACGTTCTTGTGCTCTGACAGGTTTTTCCTACTATGCTCAGAGGTACAGGATTTTCCCTAGACTCTTTTCAGATAAATAGGATTGCATTTGTATAAACATTGAAGACTGATGTTTACAATTAATTTCAGAGCATCCTGACAAAGCTTAAAATATTGACTAACTTCTTGGAGCCAAGCAATTGTATGTCCTTTCCTTACACACACACACAGATATACATGCGTATGCATGAATTAACACCCTGTAAACCATGTGTCTTTGCTATTATGCAGGTCAGCTAATAAAAAAACCCAAGTACTTGCATAGACTTTCCACCAATAGGCTTCAAAAACACTTTACTAGTTTAAGTATCCCATGAAACTTTTTACAAATACCAAAGCATGAGTGTTTAGCTAAAGGGACTAGGCTTTTATCAGAGGTAGGGCTTGAAGCCAGTGTGGCAATCTGATGGTTGGACAATTTTTGTCAACTGAATGTGTGTGAAGCGAATTTTAAATGTACAAATTCAGACTCTGGCGAGAGTTTGAAGTCGTGTAACTGTCACCACTTCCAGTAAAACCTGAGCGGCTCACATACAGCTGCCAGATCCTTTGAAGCAGCCGCTGCCAGACAACCAGCTATCTGAGACACCTTTCCATGCAAACACTGGATCAGAGATTTCTAAAACAACAGGATTATTTTGAGTCTCAGCAACTTCAAGGTAAGAAACACCGAACAAAACATCTATCACATTAGAAATAAAGCCGCTCCAGATAACAAGTATAGCAAAAGAAGCTAACACCTTGCATTAGATTCAGCTCTGATTTAATGCCTCTTAGGCATGTTGTAATGGTGTCTGTCTGGGGGCAGAGTTCGCTTGCTTGTTTATTTAAGATACCTTTCAGTTCAAAGCTTGCTTTCTAAAGATATTTTTGCTACTTCTCATGCATTCTAGATACAAGAAAAACTCACTGAGGAAAAAAAAAAGGGAGTTCAGAGAGTGCCAGTAACAGCCAGTAGCTGTTAGGTACCACAGCTCAACATTATAAGTGTATGATCAAAATACCTCTATGCTTAAGTATGTGGAAGAAAGAATTTCAGGAATATTAAATACTTCACATTTTACCACAATATCATGATGACAAAAAAAGACCTGTGACGAATAACTTTGTGCTCACCTAATGTAGACTCACTGGGATTAATAGCCCTTAAAACCTTTCATTTCTCTTACATTTGATAGGAGTACCCTAAGGGGTTGGTATTAGGTTAAACTATAGAGTGACACTGAGTCATTCGGGGTCTCTTAATGCCTGTCTAGGAGCTGCTAGGTCTGGAGCACCTGCTGCTAATGCTTAATGTGTTTTGCATTAGCACATCACATCAGGAGAACCTGACACTGGCAGATAAATTGATGTTTTGCAGTGCAATGTTCCCTTCTGCTTCTTAACTAATCAGCAATAGCAGGAAAGGCAATAGAGGGGATTTGATGATGTTTAACCACAATTCTATTTTCAAACAAATAAGTGTAACTTGAAACCTGACTGGCATCTTTTTTTACAATAACTTCTAAGCCTCCTAGCTTATGGAAAACAAAACAAGGCAATTCATGACAAATAAACTGTAATGATGGTAGAGCAGCTGGCAAGTGAAGATTACAGAACACTTTACAACTTCACAAACATTACTGACTATATTCTGTTGAAGTGAGAGTCATCTCTGGTTTAGACATAAGGAAACTGAGGCATAGTGAAACTGGAATCATATTTTGAAACAAAACTTTCGGTGCTAAAGTGCACAAAATCACACACAGTTGTGGTGGGTAAACTGCTTACTAGAGGTAAAATTGTCACTTGTCCATTTTCCCTGTTCTCAGGTGAGTAAAAAATAGAAGGTTGCCCTACAACTTTTTTTTTTTTATTTTGCTGTAGCGGCTATGTGCTTTGCTGACTACAGTCTAGACAGACAGATGTCCTAAAAATTCATAAAAGGAAAGGATACAAAATCGTGCAAGTGTCACCTTCAGTCTGCTCCAGCATCAGTGCCAAGCTGGGCAGCCCGGGCACTGGCTGGCAGCACCAAACTGTCATTTTTCCAAAAGGCCATTTATGGGTTGGTTAGGGCTTTTAGGCTGCATCCATTTCGGGGGAGTTGCAGTGTTAAAATCTATAGACTTGCATGAGGTAACACAGAGTTTCTTAGTACAGACTTCAAATTTTTTGGATATCATTTCTCCCCTTTGTCCTCTACAATAACTTCACATCCTTTGCCCTAGTCTAACAGAGGAAACATCTAGTCTCAACAGAATGTGTAGCTTTGACGATAAGTGATTTTACTACCAGGGGCACCATAGCTTTATCTACATTCAAAGATATACCAATATCATACAAAAACTATGACAAATAAGGTTACTGAGATGATATTACATAAAAGTGAGGAAATTATTCTCTCATGGAGCTTTAATATGACTCCTTTCTGTGCTGTAATTAGGATACAGCATTTACATATGTAGTACAAATCCCTTTGCTAGCAATTGGTAGCAAGAGTTCTTGAGTGTACTCATATGGGCAACCTAAGACTACTTTCTAACTTTCAAGTATTTACATTGCACTAGAATCGTATGCAAAATCTACATTAAAATATTACCCAATCAATGATCTTCTGCTGTTCTTTAAAGACAAACAGACAGGGTAAACTCCATAATGTATGACTTCAACAACCCACATATGTATACACAGCATGGTTTTGCCTCTGGACCTGCTGCACAGCAGCACAGACCATTCTCATGTTAATTTACTAGATGCAGCTACAGAACTGTGTTATCCCAAAGAGGTGATGGAGAGATGGTCCACTCACTGAATGAAAGGAGTAGTCATAGGGAAGAAGTCAGTCCAGCTCTTTGTCTCTCAATTTATATTCCACAAACCTAGAGAGCTTGGCTGTTATGGGAACAGTGTGCAGTGTCCTTTAGTCAGCAATATGAGTACTCTTCTAAGTTCATGTGCTTGGACCAAAGGGTACCTGCAAGAAGCAAAAGCTGAAAGGAATTTCTTGCAATACATAAAAGATCTTTCTGTTGCCCTAAAGCATTCCTCCTGCAAAATATCAAAAGTTTGTTGCAAACAAGGGAAACTTCTCAAAGAATTTTTCAATAGCCTTATATAATAGAAAGTATTGGACTGGCTAATTACAGTCAAAACTACCAGTTTTCTCTATAGGATAAGGCTTTTAGGATATTCCTTCTTACAGAGTCTCAACTCTTCCTCTATGAAGGAAAAAAAAACCTTACCCAACTGATTTAGGACATTTAATTTGGTAGTGGTATGTATTGGTATCAGTGATGCTCTATGTGTCTCCTCACGGGTTACAAATTATTTCAGAAAATTCAGAAAGCTGACGAAGTATGAAAATACCCAAATGAGCTTTTTGGAGATTGCTACTGTCCCAGAAATGAACATACGAAGGAGTTTTTAAGAATAAACTGCCAGTTAGAGAGGTAAGAAGGAGAGGAGATTTCAGTTTGGTGAACTGTAGAGCCATTTTCTAACTGAGGAGTTTTGTGGTTTGCACTGCCTCCAGCTCATTAAAGGGGAAATCAATTTTACAGGGGACAAGCTGACTAGACTAGTCATAATGGCATTAAACTTACAACAAAAGGGGAGATTAAAAAGGGGCAGCAAATAAACACTCATTTAGCACAGTCAAGTTGTCAAGAACAAAATTAATGAAGACACTGAATGACACAAAGAAAATAAATTATTTAATTGCCAATTCATGAATGGCAGGAGCTTGTGCAGTAAACAGGAAGAATAGGAACTGCTCCTACTATGAGAAAGGATTTGACCTGCTTGATATTACTGGAAATTGAAGAAAGATTTCTGTGATAGGAATGTTAAAGTCACTGACTATAAGCAATTTAGGAAAAACACAGTGGTAAGAGAAGAGGAGAAGAGGCAGTCTGTGGCAATAACCTACTTCAACCCACTGACAACTATGTAGTAAATGCTTTCAGAGTTTACGGATCAATCTCCCAGCAGAGACAAGGGCAATTAGTTGCAGGCAGCTACGTATTGTCAAATGGCACTATGGAGCAGTATGACCACTCCCTTCAACCCCTACTCACACTGTCTATGGAGAGGAAGAAGAGAAAAGAGTTTCTGTACTGTAAAATCTTTTAAAAAAGCTTTTTTCACTGGTGAATATCAGGTTGAAAGACATAGCTCTACAGGTTTGACATTTCCAGTAATAAAATACCTTTGAAATTCTGAACAATGATTGATAAAAATTTCCTAAATAGAAAGTTTTTTGTCTCTCCTTGGAGAATACTAGATGTCATCCTGACAGCTAAATCAAAATTGATGCCAGGACTAAAAGTTAGTGCTTCCCTAAGTGAAAATGAGAACTTGATTACATTTGTTACATGCAAATAGAATGAAACACAACTAGTAATTCTCACACCCACTGCTTTAAAATGGCCTCTTTCAAACAGATAAATACAAGTTTGTGCCTAATCAAGAAAAGGAAGAATTTAAAAGGGGAAAAATGTAAACAATAATAAAGATATTTAAAAGTATTTTAGGAGATAATCTAAAAATTACAATAAAGAAAAACTCTATTCTAGACCAGTCTAGCTTAAAAGAGAAATAAAGGCAATGTAAAACTTCAGATATAAACAGATGGGGTAGGGAAAAACTGAATAGATTGGATTACTTTATTTTAGGATACAAATGGAAATAACAGAAAATTGCTACTGAAGACAGAAAGATATAGTAGGAATTTTATGGCTATCTGAGTTTAGTACACAGAAAAAAAATATTAAATATATCTAGAGCAAAAGCAACCTTAAAGTAGTGTTTGTCCATTGTTAAATGGAAAGGATGCAGTTGGCAAAAATAATGCAGAAGAGATTGAAATGTCGAATAAATATTTCAGCTCTAGAACTGTGAAAAAGCCAGATGTAGGCATACCATATGAAGATGGTGATTGAATGTTACACTTAAAACAACAAAAAACAGTATATGCCAAATAGCAGCTATTAAGGCTAAGTGTCTTTTATTAAAAATTGCACCTAGGAATGTTATAAGAAAAACCTAATAATCTTTATTAGGTCATTTATTATTATTTGTAGTAAATCTTGGATTGCTGAGGTAGATCCTGAGCACTGGACGGAAGCAAGAGTTATGTCAGTACTTTGCGTTCAAAGTGAGTGGGGTAATCTAGATAAACACAAGCCTGTTTGCCTGACATCAATCTTGGGAAAAATAATGGAACTTCAGATAGGGAAATTGATTAATAAAGAATAGAAGGTAGCATATTTAATGTCATCTAACATGGTTTATGGACAAAAGAATTTGTCAAATTAACAAGATATCCATTTTTTATAACAGTGGTACAAAGTTAGTCATAAATTGCTAGATTTCAGTAGAGAATTTTATGTCATTTTATGTACTATTGGGAATAAGAAATTACACAACACAAAATCAGGATGCCAACATTAAATGAATTAAAAATTAGCTAATAGCCATGTCTCAAATGTAATTTTAAACTGGGAACCATTAAGAGTATGTGTATTTTATTCAATATTTTTTCAAGGTTAAGTTCCAGATTCCATGCTAGCTAATATTTTTTTTACAACAACCAAGCAAAAAATTAAATCAAAACTGATCAATTGTTAAGAGTATGTGTATTTTATTCAATATTTTTTCAAGGTTAAGTTCCAGATTCCATGCTAGCTAATATTTTTTTTTACAACAACCAAGCAAAAAATTAAATCAAAACTGATCAATTGTGCACATGAAAAATGCTGAGGAACTAATAAATAATAAAGGGAAAGATCACTGAAGCAAATAATTTCTGAACTGCTTGGTAAACTTGGCAAGGATATTTTTATCTGGCGACGAAAAAGGCAGGCTCTACTGAGGGCATATGAGACTATTCCTGAAAGTAGTTGCTGTGCATGAGACTAGGACTGTAGTCAACTGACTTTGGAATATCTGTTGAGCAATGGCTGAAAGTGTATTTACCTCTTGTATGAAAAAGAAGCTGCTGGAGGTGGACTGTATTTAAGACAGAAAAACAGTGAAACTCCAGATCATAAAATAGCTAAATTTAAATCCTTGTTCTTCGCTACTGCACATGTAGCCTAGGTGTACCGATATAATTCTTGGGGAGGGGAAAAAGGCTGCATCTACAATTAAATGGTCAATTTATTTCAGTTGTTGGCCCACCATCATTCAAACTGGGCGCAAGTTAGAACACATACTGGTTTCCCTCTGGATTTTTTTCATATAGATGTCATCCCTATGGAAACTCAGCTAAGGTCAGGGAGAGGAAGGATGGAGAGAGAAGAAGAGAGACAGGAGAAGGGAAGGCTGACATGCAGCTGTACAGCAACCCAACATTTCCAGCACAGCCAGTGGTACAGTGGTTAAGACCTTCATCTGTAGTGAAGTGGACCTGTCTCAAATATCTAATTAATTACAAGTTTGCCTAATTTAATTTCTTATTTATTCATTGTATAATTTATTACAAGTATTTAAATCTTGATTTTCTTACTTCCAGTGATTCCAGTGATTCTTCCAGTGATCTTTACATTTTGGTTGGCTGAAAACAAGAGTTGCATGAGGAGGAACTGACCTAAAGAAAGGAAATACATAATATAACACTGTCAGTTTGATTAACAGGAAGTAAATTTATCATCTTTCAGTTCTCTAGCATGTGTAAAATTGGAGGTTTTGCATGGCAGAATGCTCCTGCTATCATCAAGTAAACCTGATCCTCCAGCGTGGGCGTAGGTGTATTTATGTTCCTTTAATCCTCCCAACTGACGTATTTCCATAACAGAATTACATCACCATGCACAAGAAATGCAGGTAGTTTGTGGATCACTAGTGGAATAGTCCTCAGAACCACCTCAGATTACAGCACTATGCATCCTTTTATTATTACCATCAACCGTTCATTTGTGACGTACTAGATCGTGTTGAATTACAGAGAACTCAGTTGATTATTTTCAAGAGTATGTCTCTCTCACAAAAAAAAAAAAATCTGTATATTGCCTTTCTTCATGTTTCTCTGTAAGATTTCATCTGCCTCCCCTTCTCCTCTGCAGTAAAATGCTGCAGAGCAGCATGTTTATATGTCTTCTGATGTTGGGCATAGACAGGCACTACCTTGCACAAACATAGGACTGAGAGGGACATGCTGGGTCTGTATGTCCAGTTTTCTACTATTAAAAACAAGACATCACATCATATGCTTATAATATTGTCAAATTTTAAATTAAAATACTGCTGTTTTCATCATAGAATCATAGAATCTTTAAGGTTGGAAGAGACCTCCAAGATCATCAAGTCCAACCGTCAACCTAACACTACCATGTCCACTAAACCATGTCCTGAAGTGCCACATCTGCATGTTCTTTGAACACTTCCAGGGATGGTGACTCCATCACTTCCTTGGACAGCCTGTTCCAGTGCCTGACAGCACCTGCTTTTCTCTGTTTTGTTCCTAAAACTGCTGTTGAAAATCTGGTTTTGAACCTCATGTGTTAATTTTCTTTAACTTTATGTTCAGGCTAAATGTATTCATGATTAGTTTATATCCATCTGTTCTTCTGCAGACACCACCTCCTGAGTTAATAATACTTATAGTCTGGAGTTTTACCTTGTGATATATTTACAGGCAGCAACATGTCCTTTCTTCATTTTCAGTTCAGTGCAGTCAGCAGGGTAAGCAAACCTAGCTCTATTCATCTCCTCCCTTAAAACAAAACTTCCACTCCTTTTAATATATTTCTAGGTCGTCTATGTCCCTGTGCCACTCTAAATGCACCTTTCCTGGAGGCAAGTGGCCAGAACTGAACATTGCTTTCCAAAGAAGGTCCCATAAGAGCACAGCATGATGGCATTAGGTCTTTCTGGTCTCTGTTTCTCTTACGTATCCCAGAATTGATTTAACTTTTTTTAACAAATAAAACAGACCAGCAGCTCATATTTATACTGTTCAGCTAGTACACAAAGATTTTTCTCATCTGCTTCTACTTCTAAATTATGATGCCCTCCACATTATTATTATTCCCTAAAATCAGACATTCACCCTTTGTTTTATTAAATTTAATCTCATTTCTATTATTCCTGTTCTCTAGACATTGTAATTTTTCCTTGCATAATATCCCAGTCCTCTGCTGTACTGAAAATGCCTCCAAACTTTGAGTTATCATTAAATTTTGTTAGTAAACTGTAACTTTATGTGACACCCACTCTTCCACAGTAATTAAAGTGTTCTACTTTCTTTATAGCTAGTGTTGTTCTGTACTGAACTACAGCATATATGCCTTTCTGTAAGAAAAAGCACACTAACCAAAAAAATATCCAGGTACTTAACAACTCACATTTGTGTGAAATTCCAAGTTCCAGTGCATGAGCACAACTTAACCTTGCACTAGCATATTACTGCAAGTGTAAAACATACAATATTGTCTTGTTTCATTTCAGTTTCAGCACAAAAATAGGTTTACAATGCTATAAAAGTTGAACCTTTGAATGTTTTCGTCCTACCCATGCATTGAAGCAAAAAATAGCCTTTTCAACAGCTTTCCTCACTAAAGAATACCGACTGCTCCAGGGAATTAACCCACATAATGCATTCAGAAACTGTACTTGCAAATTTTCTGTCATACAGTTTGCTTATATTTTGGACAATGCAAGTACAGATGAGGGGAAAAGGGGAAGACATTTCCACCTGTATATCGTATGTAAGTTGCCTCTTTCTTTTCTCACAATGAGTTCAGATATCTCCCTCTTGGGGGTTAATACTCATTATGAAATTTGTTGTGAATTTCCAAATGCATGTGACATTTGGTTTGAGTTTGTTCTTTCTGCTGATAAAGAAAGCATTTACCCTTGAAGTTAAGGATGAATAGGATTTGAAGTCCTTGTGCTACAGAACAAAACCTAAATAAAGGGATAGTTTTGGTGCAGCTTGACAGTATGATACTGGGATCTAATTCTTATTCATCATAAGACAAAAAAAAACTTTTAGTTATTCTTGTCTTTGACTCTACCTCTTGGACTTCCTTATAAAAGATGAAACATATCCTCCTCTTTATATCCAGCTATACAATAGGTGTCCTAGTTTAAAAGAGAACAGACAATGAACCAAGAGAACTGGGAGGCTGACAGCATGAAAGTCCATCACCCTAAAGGCAAAACACATTGCTTTTTCTTTATTAAAGTATGTCATGGACATGCTAAAAGGTATTTACAGCCCTTGGTCACAGTGTTTTAAAAACACCTGCTGTGTCAAAATGTTTCTGAAGAGAGATGGACTACATTAACATATGGAAAATCAGTCTTCTGTTCCTCTTCCCTTTGTCTGTTCCTGTCAACTATACATTTCAGAAAGAAATTATGCTTATGATAGTAGAATACATTTAGCATCGTGGTCTTTGTGGGTGCATGTTGTGACTGACAGTCACTGATGCGGGACTTCATATGCACAGATTTAAATATCTGAGTCATGTAGTACAGTTTTTGGCTGCTGTTGCCACGCTTCTAGATTGTCTTAGCATAACCAAGTAAAAATTTAGAGTTTTTTGATAAATGTTAATTTTCTGGAAAGGATCTATTCAAAGACTTCATCCCTGGAAATTGTGAGGACACCATACCGTAGACTAGATATGTTCCAGGCTCAAACTATCACACTTGTAATATACCACAGGAAGCATTCAAACTAGCGACACTGCCTACGGATGACCTATTGTCAAGGTATTGTCTAAGAATCCCGTGAGATTTATGTACTTGATTTCCCCTAAAACTACTGAGAAGTAGGTTTTGAAAGATTAACAACATATTTTAATGTTGGTGTTTGGTTTTTTTTTCTTTCTTTTTTTTTTTTTACTTCCCATGTATTCTAATATTTTTTATACTTTTTTAATTCTTGTTAAAGTATCCACAGCATGAAACAGCTGTCCATATCTAGGAGCAAGCTGATAAATAATACATTAGGTCAAAGGGAGTACAAATACCTTTCACTGTAAAAAAAAATCCTCCTTTTTTGGTGTTGATGGCAGGGCTTTCTTGGCTGACTAATGAACTATGAAGAGGACACTGCATGGCTGACATACAGCTGCCAAGTTATTCATTGGTGTTCAGCAGTTATACAAACAACAACAAAAAACTTTTCCACAAAGATGCAGAACATCAGATGTGTGAAATGTGTGTCCAAATATGGACACTGGCCATATTTGATATAATGCTTTTGTGAATATTGGCTTATTGCCCACTAAGAGGATCACCACAGGGAACAGAGAACAAACCCTCCTGGAATACAGCTACTCAGGCATTTTGAAATAGTGCATCAAAAAGCTGATTATTCCTTTCTTGCATGAGGACCTCTCCAGCAGCCCCTTTTGCCATCCAGCATGGTCATCTACATGTTATTTTTCCCGTTTCCAAGGATCACAAGTGCTTTTCACTGATACAAATGTGAATAGAATAGTTTGGTGTGCCTTGGCGTGCTGTACTAATCCACAAATAAATAAGCAGTCACAACAAATTTTCTCCTGCGTCATATCAACATTTGATGTGGCACAAATATAGCAATATGCCTTAAGAAACTTCTTGCTTAAAGAGAATATATGTTTCAAATAAAAAGCATAATCTCATTTATATTTTAGAGGGAAAGGATATAAGCACAGGTAAAATAAACAATTAAGAAGCAGAGATGAACAAATTCATAGACAGAATAGAAATAGAAATATAGATTTTTTTTTTCCACTACCAAAATTTTAATCCATAACATATTCAGCAGTTTAGCTATTCCACTGTTTCTTGAATAAACTTGCCATTAGATAGCTTGGACTTTATACAGCTGCCTAAACTGAGATGCCTAGTGCCATCCTAGGGTATCGCACTTCCATCTGCCTCTCCAGAAGCACATGATTCTCCTGTAAGTCCTGTGCCACATCTTACTGCCCCAGCCTGGCGTGTCAGATACTCTTGCATGTACACCATGGCCCAAAGTATCTACTTTAGGCTATAAAATCCCATTCTGCACCTCCATCCCACAGCTGGACCTCTAAATTTAGGTACTCAAAATCTCAACATGAATCCTCCTGAAGGAGTTGAATTCAGCTGCACACACATGCCAGCATGTGCCATTTGGGATGTCTTAGGATACCAGAGACATTGTACTGGCTGATATAACACGCGACTTGAGGGAGATTTGTGCCCTCCTGGAGCAGCCTCTAAGTGCCCTTTGGGACAACTAGGTATCTCAAACAGTACTCAACACTTATTTGTTGACAAGCAAATCAAGCCCATTAATGTCTCCAGGTTTTTCCAATATATCTAAGTGGCTTTCAGTAGGACTGTGCTTTGCAGATATTTATAAACAACAGGAAATGAATAAAGCTTGCAAGGGGATCATATTAGTTCAGCAACAGGCTGGCCCTTTCTAGCTTATATTATTTATAGAGGATTTAGCTGTTTTTGTCATTTTCTGCTGTGCTACAGACCATACAAACAAAGCCTTTAAAGTTCAAATGCAGAAATTTGGCCACAGCTACAAATAACAAATCGACTAGTCTTAGCAATGAAATGTTAATTGGTGTCTGAGAGATTCAGTTCACAATGAAAGAGCCCACAACACTTAATCCTTGCCAAATTAGGAATTTTTAGCAGATATGAGTATCAAAAGATTGAGTATATGGGGCCATTTAATACATAACACGTAATCAAAGAGTCACCAACAGGCTCGCCTGCAGAAAGGGATTTGTGTACCCAGGGCTGCCATAAACAGTTGTTGTTGAGTTAGATTTTTTTTCTCTGAGGCAGGGACCTAACAGCTGCATTTGGTAAAAACATAATCCTTCTTCTTCAGCTTCAGTTCTCCGTATCATTTATTCATTTCTCAAATGCCCAATCTAGAACTGTTTACCATTACACACTACAATGAGCAGTAGCCTGGTAGGAATAGCCCCCTTGCAATTTATATTTGATCTTCCGTAGTGATTCAATACAAAAAGCAAACCACTGAGATTAAAGTGTCAGACTGGCCTGAAGTATCCACTCCTTCCTTTGAGCTGAAGTTACCTAGAGAAAAAAAAGTAGTAGCTAGACCAGAGTTTCTCAGGCTTTGTGAGAAGAAGGAAGCAGGATGCAAGGAAAGGCAAGCACGTGCAGACCGTGCCTTTTGGGAACTCTGCCTTAAGCTGGATTCAAGTTCTGCAGAAAGCGCTTGACTTGGAGGAGGGCAAGTTGCAACTATTTCAAATAAGTTGGAAAACAGAAATGAGAAGTAAAAATACTGTAACACTCTCGCTGTTGTTCATCTGAGGCCTTATACTGACAGCCCGCCTCAATCGCCTAATTCAAGTCAACTAAAGTTTAAAAGACGGTCCCAATGCCCAGAAAAGTTCCCATGGGCATGTGAGTGTCCTGGACATAGTTGCTGTGTGTGTGCAAAATCTGTACAATAGTTGCCACTCCATGGGCTCAGGTTTTGCATCAGACCAAACTCATCCAACATAAAATCTCCCTGTTAGCTGACAGTAAGGGCAGAAACATCTCAGTCTCAAGACCTGGAGATCCTCGTGTTCAGGGTCTGGCGCTGAAGACACAGATCAGCGGTCCTGGGCATAGAGCCCCTCCATAGTCGGTGCTGGACCCCTGGGAAATGGTAACATGCTACAGAATTGAGCAATTTTGTGGGTTTAATATATGCTTCTGTGCTCCGGCACAGGTAATGTAGGTTTATTACTCCCCACTGACCCCGTGTTGTCTCTGCAGAATAATTACTCCCCAGTGCCAAGTGCCAGACTAACCTAGAGACAACCAGCAGAAAACATTAATTATCAGTCAGGTTTCATCCAACATATTGTGTTCACTGGATTAATAAAGCTGAACCTCCTCTGAACACAGTTGCTTTCTCCAGCTATGCAAAAGCTTCAACATTTATGACGTGAGCAAATTGTGTGACCATTTCAGCCTAAAGACCCTGACCAGCTCTCTGCACAATAACCATACTGGAAACCATTTTCCATGACAAATGCTTAAGTTGATACATTGCTGCCAACTCTGATGCTACAAGCAAATAAATTTATTTCGTTATGGATAGTTTTTAGTTTTGGTAGCATGGGGGCAAGACTTGGGGTTGGTGACACAAAAATTCATAATGTTGACATGTTGCCATCAGGTTTCCAAATTAAGAGGAATCCTTTTTCCTACCTAAGCAATACTAGCCACTCCAGCAACTCCCATTTTAGAACATCTAATAAAAAAGAATGTGCCCTTCTGCTCTTCACACACAAAAAAATAAGCAAAGAAACACTTCATGTCCCAGGTGACCATGACTGTAAGAAGTGCATAAATATGCTTCCCCTTGCTACATCTGTTGCTAGATCTGTACTGCTCATCACACCGGTTTTCATGTGGCATCTGCTCCAGTGGATGCAATGTGTTGCTAAAGGGCAAGCAAGCTAGTGAACTCAGTACCTGTTTACTACCAGTGAAAATGCAAGGTATCCCAAACTTAAATTTTACGGTCTATATTGTGTAAATGAATCAGAAAAGAGTGAAACTCAAAGATACTTACACTGCCTACATAACAGCTCATTAAGATTCTTTTCCACCTCAGTGGCAGAGCTGTGACACTTGCACCAGAGCTCTATCAGATCCTCCAGACTGATACTATTTCAATCAGAATGTGAGTTTCATGACTGCAGAAGGTCATCAAGTCAAATA
Organism: Ardeotis arabs; assembly: GCA_011801015.1. Lineage (NCBI taxonomy): Eukaryota > Metazoa > Chordata > Aves > Otidiformes > Otididae > Ardeotis > Ardeotis arabs. Next base: position 14,998 of record JAAGAY010015961.1, on the reverse strand, counting down.
CTGTGTCTGATTTTTAAAAGGGTTGGATAATTTTATGACCATTAATAACATTTGCAGTTCTGCACGCTAAGACAAGGTAATCAAATGTCATGCTTCAGAGTGTAGGCTGATTGCCATATAGGTCAGGAAGAATATTTTTGCCAATGTACATCATTGCATAAAATAAACTCACAAATAAAGTTCAACAACTGAAAATCTTGATATCAAAAAACTTCAGCTTCTCTATTTAAGTGTTGGTTATATTTGAGTACTACATAAAACAAAGGAGGTGTGTAGGACCAAGCAGCCTCAAAAAAGCACTCAGGTGGATCCAGTATCTCTAAAAACAATCAGGTGTGAATCTACTTCACAATGTTTTCAGATGTTTCAAAGATTGCATTTCTAGTTCCCTTCTGAAATGCTTCTTAGCATAGAATCACAGAAAATTAAGGCTGAATGGGATCTCAGGAGGCCAGCCAGTTCATCTCTGCTACCCAAGGCTGGATCAATTAAGTCTGTATCAGGCAGATGTTTATCTAATTTCTCTTTAGACTTCCAGCAACGGACCTTCCACAGGCAATCTTTTCCAGAATTAGAATTTGTAAGTTATTCTTAACACCTGACTTGAATCTTCCTTACTTTTCTTTGAAGAAAACTTCACTAATTGAGAGGCAGTGATTATTACAACAGAGGAAATCTTTTAGGAAGAAAAAAAAATGTGATAAGTTATATGATAAATACAACATATATATGATAAAATGTATGTACAGAATGCCACTAAAACTAAATATTTTGTCCGCTTTTTGTATTGACTGCAAAGTTTTTACCCTTTCTGGTCCTGGCAAGGTCACCAGGGACCTTATCACACCTGAGGTATCGCACGCTACCTGAAACAAGTAGTCTGTGACTAAAGGAGTTCGTTCCCAGAAGCTCTATTTGCTACAGTACATCTCCAGATATTATCGTAATAATAATAATTTATTTTATTTAGACAATCTCGACACACTTTTTATTTCTCAACTTTATCAATGTCATCTCCCCTCAACTTTATTATCTTTATCATATTTCTAATTGCTTTTCCCTTAAACTTATCAGAAAAAAAATTCTAATTTTTGAGAATTGAAAAATTGTTGATTAATAACTTTGCTTTACATATCTTATAAGGATTTTAAATTAGGTATGTTATGTTTTAATTTTATAAATAGAAAAGTTCTTCTTTTAGATTATAAATTTTATTTAGGTTTTCTTATAGAAGTAGATGAACCAAATGAGAAAATAAGGCAAAATTGTTGGCTAGGTCTTTTTATTATTATCCAATGTGTATTTCCTAAGTTATATATTTGTCTTTTTGCAGTGTTAAAAAAATGGCAAAATAAATTTTGGAAATTCTTTAAAAAGGTTTTAAAAGTTATACCAATACACTTATGAAACTATAAAACACAGACTGTTATATTAAGATGAGGAATAGAAAGGCAAGGCACTCAAGCATCAATAATTCCAATGTACAATGACTTTAGCATCAATTCTTTGTTTTACCTAGTTCTATTCTTTAGAATTAATCTATTATCCCTAGTTTATGCAGAAGGAGGGGGCTGTTATCCTATTCTAAAACTGTCTGACAAAAACTGAAAGGCTTGAGTAAATATTGAAGGGCCTGTCAACACAGGTGTAGTACAATATGGAGAGAGCAGAATGATGTAGTCCTGCAAGTAGAAGCAGTAGTCACAGTAATACTGAGGCAGGGATTTTAGTTTGGGTCTAGCAATATGTCAGCATGTTTGCACAGTTTTCGATGCCTGGGCACCCAGCTTAAGCTCACTCAATGCAGCAGATAAATACCTCTGCTGCCTACTTTTTTTTTTAATAAGATAATCTGCAGATTTTGAATGCACAGAACCAGGTTCTTCACTGTTCTTTGAGAACAAGAGACTGGTAAACAGTTTACGCTCAGTCATTTCAAAGTTTAAAGAATGCTCTTTTATGTTTTCTTCTAAATTGAAGGTGTTACATTTACATTAAAGAGTTGAAATCTGCTTGGGAAGTATCTTAATCCTTATCATTTCGTTGCCTTTATTTTATCCCTTCAGAAGTTAAGCCAAGATTGTTTGTGAATTATTTCATTTGGAAGTGTCTGTGAAGTTCAGGATATATATAATGAAACACATTGACTGTGAAATGTTCCTGGCTATCAAGCTGAGGACATTCAAAAAAACTTTTTGTGCACGAGTGTTGTCAGTTAGCTGTGGTACTGGAAGATCAGACAGCCAAATTAGAGCAACTGATTGATTTTCTTGTGAAGATTGACAAATATGACAGAATAATAGATGATGTGTGGTTAGTATCAAGTGCAAAGGGAGAGATGACATCACGAAAATTGTACAAGCTGTGAATGCACAGCAAAAAGTTTACTTCTAAGGCAAGGAGCGAAAAACATAAGGCAGCAGAAAAGGCAATGAACAAGTAAAAGCCTGGAAAAGAAGCAAGGATGAGGGAAGTGCTCAGAAGAGGAGAGTGGAATGATAGTCTCTGAGAACTGAGGCAGTGAATATCAGTAAGCCTGAGACAGGCCACAGAGTGGGGTGGCTTAACTTGTGAAGAAGCTATTGAACATAAAAATAAAGATATATTGATAATAGAAAGGTCAATGGAGTACTTTACAGATAGTAATTTCTGTCAGATGAGCTGAGATAAAGGAGAAGAATCAGTGTACAAAAGCTGAAGATATTATGAAAAAAATTTACAATAGGTTAGAAAAATGGGAATCACCTGCTACATCTATTCTGCATGTTCTGCTGGTAATATAAGGAACAAAGGTACCACAATCAAAAGAGATTAAAAAGGTTTTTAGGAATAAAAATACTGGTGTAGCTTTTACTTGATGGGATGTCGCCAAAGAACACCATAACAGTTGCAACCGTGGTTAGAGCACAGAAACTATTTGGTGGCTGGACTCCAGATGTCATTTGTTATTCGTTGTAGTTGCCAGGATGCAGAGAGGGATTTAAATGAGCAAGTAGATGGAAGGAGTAAGACCAAGACCTCAAATACATTAGTTTGACAGCATGTCATCCAGCTGATTCTGTGACGCTGCAGTCTCCATGGGTGGGATCCATCTCACATAGCTGAGTGCTGTCAGTCAGGCGTTTCTGGAGGATGAATCATCTGACTTTCCCACATCCTGCTATGACGATATGGTTAGTATCTCCCTGGAAGTGGGTATCTCCCTGTATTGACTAGAAAGGGAGCTTCACGTAGCACACTCACCCTTTTGTGTTTTTAGATTCCCAAGTTAAGTCAGATGAGCTCCATGCAGGGCTTTTGCCTAAGTATACAAAACTTGGTAAAGATACCCAAATCAAGGTATCTTACCCAAATTTGGTAAAGAAACCAAATCATGATTATTAGTTTTTATAGTGGCTGAACGGTTGTGCTTTTTCTCCTGGCAGAACTCGCAATATGCAACAAGCCAAATGCTTGCTACTAGGGACAGTAAGTATGGAGAGAGTGGTTAAAAACACATGCAAAAAGTGATAGTCTCCTTGAGGTTGGAGGTAGAATACTCAGGGTAATAAAAATACCTGATAGAAAGTTAAAATCTTCTTGCAGTGAAAATACTATGCAGTTTGTAGAAAAATGAAGTTACATAGCAATTATATGTAGCATGAAAGGAAAAACTGTACCGTTTCATTTGACAATAGAGGCATTTTAACTGTAATTTATAGCCAAACAGGGAGTTGAATGACTTTTGGCAAGAAACCTTTAGTGAGGTTAGAAAAAGTAGATCATGACAACCTTTTAGAGATAAGAGACACCTCCTGAAGAAGGCAAAAACATTGATCACGAAGCATTTTAATTACTCTGATATCGATTAGGATAACAGGAATGCAATTATAAAGAACACATTCTTAAAAGTTACATATTCTTAGTGTAGCCTTGTTTTGTTTCCAGTAATTCCTTGAACAGATTTTATAGTACAAGGCTATTCCATGCCTGATCCTAAGAAATGAGCTAAATATAAGAAATCACATTTAAGATACAGAGCATCCTGGATCTACTTATTAGCTTATCATTGAGTTTGAAATACTCATGAGAGAATGCTGTGTACCAAAAGTGTTTTGACTTTGAGAAAGAAGACGGTGAAAGAAAGCTGAATGCTCTGAGGAATGTTGATTGGAATTCTATAATGTATGAGAAATCTCCTGAAGAAGACGAGGAAATATAATATTTAAGAAACAACTGATGAAAAGGTAATTGAAATTCATCTCAAGCAAATAGCTGTTCTGCTGAATACAGAGTAGAATGTCAAGCAAATTAAATGAAAATACAGCAGAATAATAAGTCTAGAACTGAAACTCAAAACTGAAAATTGGTGTATGTTTCTTCTCAGACCTTCCTGTTCAATTACACCCCTAAAAGTGACTGCATTTTTCTACCATCTATAGAGAAAGAGTAACATAAACAGAACTAAGATAGACGAACACATTGCCAACAACTAAAAGTAGATTAAATCAGTCATACCTCTTGTACATAATTTAATTGGGAAAATGTCTAATATTCCAGTCCTGTTTAAGTTACTGTTAAAATTCTTGATCTTCAATAAAAGCAAATCAAGCAAACAATTCAGCCATGAAATCCTACATGGGCACAGCAGTTCACAATAGGTGATGTCCCTACCATCTAGATCAGAGACAAAAAACCTTGGCTGAATATAACAAAGGATTCTGTGTTTGAGCATATCTGGGAGAACAGCACATTGCAAAGATATTCTGTACAGAGATCTTCTTTTCAAGGTTTAGAAAACAAAGAAGTGTTCATCTGCAATGTGTATTCTGATACTTTGAGGACATGGACAAATTCTGGTTCAACATCTACCTTAGTGACTTGGCCTTAATTCATCTGACAGGTCCTAGGTCAAAGAGATCATATTCAATCATGATATCGAGAAAGGATTCTGTGTGCTTTTGTTTGAACAAAATGATTCATGTCTTGCAGACCAGATTTAGCGGGAAGTCAGAAGAGATTAAGAGTCTTTTCATCTTAAAGACCCCTCTTGGTGCCAGAGAGAAGAGCTCTTCAGCACACTAATGCTTTCTTGGTTTTGCCGAAGAACGAGTTGCTGGAAGGAGTATAAAAGGATTAATGTTATTCCCAGGACTGAGCACAAGCACTCATATTATACACAAATGCTTACTTTAACCAAAATGATTGCTGTGTTTTTACTGATCAGTATTAGCAGGACTTCTAGTGTTAAAGACATTGCAGATCCTGTAAAATCTGTGCTGTCTCTGAATTCATGAAAGCTCCAACTCTGGCTGTAGTCATACTTAATGCTATGGTACCCCTACACGTGAGGAAGCCTGTAGCTGTCTAATTTAACTAATATGGATCATTCTAGAAGAAATTTTTAAGAAATAGAATAATTGAGCACAGGTTCCTTCTTACAGCTATTGTAACCACTGAGTTTTCAATTACGTGAGCCCTTGCTTCATAGTTAAAACATAATTTCAGTCAGTTGGTGTATACACATCTGTGTCAACATCTCAGTTGGGTGTGGATCTCTGTGACAATGAAATCTCTCTGCCAGTAAAGAAACAGAAATCTGTAAAATTTTCTTAACTAGATCTGTAAGACTATCAGATCAGATGTGAAACTTAGGTCTTTCAGAGAGGTAATGTCAACTGGACACACTTTTGTATCCCACTGTCTTTACACTTTTGAAATAATTGAGTGGTGGCTGGCTATACAGTGTTAGTTGGTTCTGTTTGGCAAGTCATCTGCCTTCTCCTTCTGCAAGCTAGATGCAAAAAGTTAACTCATAAAGTTATCTTCATTACTTAGTTAGCTTTCTTTACGGATTATTTTGTTTAGAATAGTCTTCCTACAATTTGGAAACATGTTTTTTAAAATGATATTGTATCATTAGTATTTCTCTACTTTCTCCATAATCTTTAACATTCTACTATCATATTTATCCTTTTCACAACGACATCTTATTCATGGCTCTGAGGCATCTTTATAGTAATAAATCCACTAAGTTACCATTTCCAGGTGGTGATTTTGCACCTGACAGTACCTACGTGGGTGACCTTGCATGATATACAATTACATTTTATCCCACTTTATACTTGTGTCCTCAAAGACATCTAGTTCGTCCTGTCCTGTGTTAATAGATCAGCCTGTTGAACCACAACGGCTCCCAGCTTTGCATCTTCACTTTCCTCCTCATATTTTTTAAGAAAAAAACAAAATAACATTTACATCAGTTCTCAAATCCCTTTGAGGATCTCTATTGACAAGTCCCTTTCAGGTCAGGAGTTTAACTTCCTAGCACAATCTCATGTTGTTTAACTTTTGGCCAATTTTTTTTAATTTTCACATACTTACAGCCATCTTCTGCACATGAATTAATAGTTTCCTATGTGGTATATATGTTTCCTTTATGAGATCAAAGACATTCTTTTGTTTTTTTCCCCTATTGGGAGCATATACTACCTTATCAAAAAGTGGTTTAGGTTTGCTTGACATTCTCATTTCCTCAGTTTTTCTTATCCTTCACAACTTGTTTTGGCATACTGTGGAGAACAGTACCATTCCTCACTAAATAGACTCATTATCTGAATCCTCATTATCTAATTTCATGTGCTAGTTTTCACCGTTAATCTGTTACTATGATCATCCAATTGATTATATTAATTTACTTGAATTAAATATTGCCATTTCTATTTCCATACCTCATTCTTATAGGCCATCCTGGGTTGACCCTAAGATGTTTTGTTATTTGTGTTAATACTCAGGCAAATGAGGTCACAAGTGGTTTGAATATTAGCTATACAGTGTCTACCCAGTATAAATAACACACTTCTTGCCCCTTCCTTCCACTTTTTTAAAACTAGTTAACTTTTTTTTTTATTTCCTACACAAGTGCTAAATAAACTCGAATTTTGGAAAACCTTACATTTTAGGATTTCTAAGCTGTAGCTTTCTCTACCGATTATATCCTTTTTCTGTTCTTTCTTAACTCTTAGCTAATCACCAAAGCCCTGTCTGTAGTGCTTGTTTATCTATTTGTATCTGAAAGTCGTGTCCAAAATCTATATTAAAAGAATATATGAAGAGTCATTACAATTTCAAATCGTTTTTTGAACCATTGGTATTTTTAAAAAAAGTCAAGCTTTTTCTAAGGTCAAATGTCCTTCAGTCTAGCTGACTTCACTAAACATTTTACTCAATTTGCCGAAGTTGGTTCTTTGGAACAGAAACTGTCCAATTTTGTTTTCTGTCCATTTGATGTGAACTGAGTCAGCTCTAAATCCAAATTTATTTTCTTTAGCTAACTCTCTCCAAATGTGTTTATGATTGAAACTCAAATTTATATCATTATATGCATTCTAGTTTATTTGTCTACTTGTCTAATCTGAGCACAGCCATCCATATTTTATTTCTAACACTGCCTCAATAAAACTTGTTTTGAAATTCATCCAGGTCACATTTTGATACCTTAACAGTTTCTATTTTTTTCAACTCTTTTCACTTTCCTGTCTTTACACATCATCAATACGCAGTACTATTATATGACTTTCCCTCCTTACCTCTGTTTCTTTTTTTTTCCCCGAAAACATATGCATTCATTTTAGTGAGGATAATTATTGTACTGTATTTCTAAGAACTGTTATTGCTTATTATCTACCCAGTACACCAGTAATTCCACCTGCTTTGTTGCCTTGGCTTTTTGCATTATAGTTCAAACATTTTAATTTGTTTCTTGTTTCCACCTTCACTTTCACTCCTTTGGAATTTTTTTTTTTTTTTTGTGAGTAAATACCTTGAAGCTGCTAATGGAGAGGTAACATTTGAGGAAATCTTGAAGCCCTACAGGCACCAGAACTGTTCCCAAGTTCTAATTGGAAAAAGATTAATGCGGGGCTGTGCCACACTCCTGCAATACCACATCGTCTTGGAACATGTTTCTTCTGTGAGTAATTTTCTTCTGAAAAAAAAAGCACATTAAACAGTGGGTGTCCAAACTAACCGCAATATTTCAGTTCAGATTTTGTGTTAGGTTTTGCATCGTGTTCCATCACACAGCACACGTAGTAAGACTCATCATATTCCATCAACTAATTTTGCTAAATGTCAGGCATTTAATAAAGGGAAAGGGCAAAAATTTGTAAAGGGTTTGCATTGCCTTGTTAATCAGCACTTGAAAAAGTTTTGAAGAACTCGGTGACTTGTTAATTTAAGAGCTGATTTCTGGAAGCTATGGCATATGCTGCCCGAAATCCAAATTTTCTTTTAATGATCAAGTGACCTCATCTGCTAGATTTCAGATATTGAAATGTATACTTATATAGGCTGCAAATCTGGTTTACCTAGCAAATATATGCAGGCAGCAAAGTCATTTGTCAGTACTGACTAGAAGAAGCTATCACAAAAACAGACTCAGAGGTGTCAGTGCCTCTCATAAAATCATCTCTCCACCTGCTCTACAGGACAGGCAAAGTTCAGTAGCAGCTACTACTGGCTATTAAAAAGTACCTCACTACTATTAAAGAAATGAGCTGGACTGACAGTTCAGCATTGCCAGGCAAGTACAGTTGCTGCCTGCCAACCACTACATGACAGACATAAGAGGTTTAAAAAGACTAATAGATGAAAACTTTTACTGCCATTCCTTGAAATTAAAAATGATCTCACATATCACTTCTGTTTACTGTAATTCGTAGTTCTTTGTGAGTTCTCTCCCAGCATCTAGCATATAGAATCGAACTCTCCAATGCCTGTACACAGTGGGTAACATTTTTTCAACTGAATAGTTCAATTATCCTCTGTGAAGGTACTCATTTCAGTAGGAGCTATTCAATGGAAGTACAGACAGCAGAATCAGACCCCTCGCTTAGGTGGAGTTCAGCAACTCTTTACTGTTTACTTTGATTAACTACATCACTACGCATTTTCAAGAGGAAATGCAATTTTTGCTAGCAATAACTCAGCAACTTAAAGTAAAGGGGTAAAAGCTTTGAGGAGACAATTCTAGGTACTGGAGATAGTGCAAGTGATACAGTGATGTATAAAATGACATGATAACAAACATTGACCATATCTCTGATTTTTCTTTAGTAGCAGACAATATCATCATTCACACAGCTGTGAGCCATTCAAGAAGGTATTATCCCGTGAGTTCTGACATCAAAAACTTATCGCTTCCAGCCTTACAGTAAAGCAGTTTAGTAAGTAATAAAAATGAGTAGGAAATTTCCAGAGTGGTCGGAGTTGACAGCAGAGACCAAATTTCCACAAAGTGGTGCAGTTATATAAAATTTATATCTCTCTGCACCATCCAAACCTCCTGAGAAGATTAATTATGGCAGAAGGCACCATGGAAAGACCAAACATCTTGCCTCAGGGTCTCCAGTAGACATAGACATTTTTTATTTTTTCCAGAGGTTCCTCGGGAATCCTGTTGAGAAAGGCCAAAGAAAGATAATTTTTTTTTTTTTTTGTCATTTCACAGATCTTCTGGAAGCCTGTCTCTTTTCCCAACTAAGGTGAAGCCTTTGGTTTCATTCTCTCCTTATTTTCCAGTAAACTTTAAGCTAGACGATGTGGTTGTTATTTCAGGACAAGCTGATAGTTAATATAGAGAAATATCTGAACAATATTGAGTAGTATAGTGAAAAGCATAACCCGTGTACTATGACCAGGTTTCAATTCGGGCTGTTCATGTTGCTGTTATCTTAACATTGCAAGAAATCAATTAATTAAAAGCTAGCTATGAGCAGAAAAATCAATACTTAATACTCAAATAAACAATATTCTTGAGTGCTGTGTAAATAGCATCCTTGTGCAAACTGCTGTGTCAGAGGTATCTTTTGTGAACTCAGGCCCAAATCCTCCATCTTTTGAAATGCTCTCTTTTCATTTCACATTGACAAGGGAAATAAATCATGGAAGATATGGTCTATTTTGGAAGGAGAGCGAAAAAAATCCTGACCCACAGACAAGGGCAGGATTCAGCTCCAACAGTAGACATCTACATGTAGGTATTGACACATCTGCTAGGTTTTTAAGTTCCTATTTTAATCAGAAGAGCTCCAGGTATCTATTAGGTCACTTTAGCGTAAACATCTGTTGGTATTTGAAGCACTTGTGTCAATCAAGTCCGACCTCCAGCTCCCCTCCCCTTTCCTGTAAGGTGCTGTGTTGTATGTGGATATTCTGGATATTTTATGGCATCTGAAGGTGCCACAAGACACCTGCATTCAGGAAATTGAGCTTAGTTGACAGGGTTAGTGGCATCTGTACATTTTAAAAGAAAGACCTACATTTGATCCATCAAATCTCCAGGCTCCACACACCTTATTTGACTGAATTTCTCATATCTCTGACAAACCTTGAGTCACCCAGGGTAAGCAGCACTTACAGAAATACACATCTGCATTTGAGATCCTCTGTGGTATCTGAGACATCTAAATAGGGTTTCCAGAAGTAACACAAGACCTGGGACAATCCCATGCATCTGGACTGACACGTGGAGGACATGGCACAGTAAGAGATGCTTATGTTTAAGTTCTTGTCTCAAGCTTCCTTAACATGTAGGTATCTTCACAGAGATGTCTTAATGTAATAGTTAAGTTGTAGCCCAGGTAACTTTAGCTTCCTGAGGTACTTCAGCTGCCTACCTAAGGTGACAAATTACTGAAATCATTAAAAGCTGTCTTTTCAAGGGGCCATCTCCCTTTCAAACACTTTAGAGGGGGTGGCTTTCTTGAAAATCTGTTTTTCTGTTCTAAAATACTTTCAATGTTAATTTCATCATCCCTTTATATCCCTCACTGTACAATGGGAATGTTTTTATAGTCCTTTGCGCCACCAGTCTTATTTATCTTTCAAATCTTGAGCTCTTTGTCATAGTTCAGCCCAGATCGGGACCAGACTACGCAGTCTCTCTCTCACTCCCCCCACCCTCCGAGAGAACAGGGGGAGATAATAGAAGAAAAACGGCTCGAGGTTTGAGATAAGGACAGGGAGAAATCCTTAAAGTTACCATCACGGGCAAAAACAGACTCGACTTGGGAAAACTATTCATTTATTACTAAAACTAGCAGGATAATGAGACAGAGAACAAGCTG
>JAAGAY010015960.1:5371-25713 GCA_011801015.1 Ardeotis arabs | reverse complement strand
CTGAAATTTCATCCCTTTGCAGTAATACTGAGTCTGGCTCAAACACAAGTGACCAGATAATTTTCTGACTGGTAATGTTCGTAGGTTTTATTTCTGACTTGGAGTAAACAAACTACATATTTCAGGCTGTAAGCAGATAATGGTGACCATTTGGAAGAAATTTCATACCATGTTGTGTCACTGACTGGCTGTGTTTGGCCTTCCTGTACACAATCACTTGTAGTTTTAAATTCTGTATTTCTCAAAAGTTATAGAATTCAGCAGGGATGTTTGTTGCAAAAGGAAAATGGGATTTATTCCTTTCTGTGCCAAGGTAGAGAGATGAAGTAGGGAACCTCACTGCACGGTTGCATCCCTTGTTTAGTGACTAAATACAAGGCACATGCTTTTCAGTTAGCCTTTAAAGCAGGTAGGTTTTAAGCAGGTCAGGCTAAATGCTGTTTTGTGCTTCTAATATGGCAGTTACTTCACATTTGAGGTGGAGTTTAACCTACATAAAGAAACTTAAAATATCTGCAAATTGTCATATAGCAATATCATCCAATGCTTTATCCTTCTGCACTCATTTGTCTGTGTATAACACAAAGTCAAACAAGAGTGCTTTGACGTAAAATGTCATCTGTAAAAACTCCAGCCTCATCGGTGGCAGTTGGGACGAAAACCTGAACTGCAGCACTGCAGAGGCTTCTTAGGCTTTAGTGTAAGTTTAAGCACAGAAAAGTAAATACAAAAAAGTTCAGCATTTTGATAATCCCAAATGGAAAGGGTTCTGCTATAGCCATTTTGAAACTGAAGCGCGCCTGCCTGGTCTGATGACTGGTAGCACAGTTACCTCATGCCTTAATTTTCTTCATTTTGCTGGTCTTTCTCTCTGAAGAATACCAAATAATGCTATCAAGCACCAAATTATCACTTTTTCTTAATTATTACAAAGAAGCCTCTAGACTGCAACAGGTCCCAAATATGGCCCTCATCAGATATTTCAGGATCATAATAGGTGTAGAATATCACCAAGAGGTCTCAGTCCTCTCTCTCAAGAGGATGTACAGCTTGCTGTCTCTTTCTGTCTTATACCTACTGGAAAAAAAAAAAAGAAGGATGGGTGGTCCTAAAATTAGATAATGCGTTCATAGAAAGTGAAAGTGACTAGAGTAGGCTCAAGAACAAGAGAACTGGAGAGATTTTGAGTCATGCAATGTGAGTAGGAGAAACAATTTCTTAAAAATATTTTTTGTTCAAGTGTTATGTCCTGAAAGGCAGTTAGATATGTCAGTGAATCCCACCGGGGCTGGGGGAAGAGGCTTGCTGCTCTGGCACAGAGCTCTTAAATGTGTTAGGAGCCAACCCTGAAAGGGTGGAAGAAGGCAGCCTGCCCACGGCCTTTAGGTTTTTACCTATTGTCTCCAGCCCTGCCCACGTCATTTGTATTTCACCTTCTTTCCCACTGCCTTTGGGAGAGGATGAGATGGAGAAAAAGGCAGGCAGAACAGCAGAACTCAAAATTTTCTGCCTGAAAAAAACACACCTCACAAATTCCTGATGACCATCACAAGTTACTGGTTAGATGTCACTGGATCCCACCCCCTGCATATGTTCTTCCTGCGATATCAGAATTGATGACACAGAGTTGATTTAAATTGCTTAATCTTATTTTAAAATAATATGACCAAAAAAAGTGTTTGTCCCTCCCGCCTGAAATGAACATATAAAATCCCTGACTCCCAAGGGTTTTCTAGCAATGATATAAATGAAAACAGTCTGAGATTCACAGGTGAAAATCTAATTCCAAAACCTGGAACAATAAGGATATTCTAAAGTTTCAAGAGGCTGGTAATAAACCATAGCAAAAACCAAGCTGCTTAATTTTATTCTCTCTCATGGTATATGCTGTTACTGAAAGTGCAGGACAAAGCAGGTTCAAATCAGTATCAATTTGTGTTCCTTTGTGAAAAATACGCACTCTCATTTGCTTGTAGAAAAGGCAAAAAGAAAAACGTTGCATACACCGTGTTATTTCATGATGCCTGCTTGGCAGCTATTAGGTGACACAGCTTATTGTTAATACTATGCAACCCGTGCAATGTACTTTTAGAAGAACATTTCAGCCTTTTGTAGGCCAACCTGCCCCTACCAGCAGGGCTGCAGTTTATTAGGTAAGCTAATCTGTTCTTAATTATAGTGCCACCCAATAGAGTTTAACATCTCGCTTTGTAACATACATGGTTATTTTTTGCAAAGCAGGAAGAATTGCTCTAAGGCTTCTTAAAGGCTGCTTAGACTTTGCTAGGACATAGCGCTCAACTGAAAAAGTTGTGGGTAGAGGAAAAGGTTTTCTGTACTTTGTGAAGCAACTCAATAACAGAAAATTATTTATTTTCATTTCAAAGTAATTTACAATATAGATGTGCTTGCAGAAATGCCACTGTTGCTTGTTGATGGAATACACACATGTTTAATATCTTAGATCAGGGAAATAGTCTGCATTCTCTTGGAACAATGTTTAGCTATTTAGCATTCAAGTTTTTTCAATAATCTTTTAATTCTATTAAATGTGAAAGCAAGTGTGTAGAATAAATATTGAATGCATTTCTGGCTTTAATCAAAGAAAAATGCTGCTCTCAGAGTTATGTTTCAGCTTAATGCCATTTAGAACATTATCTTTTTACTCAGGAGAAGAGGAAGAAAAAAAAAAAGAGAGAGAGATGTGATTCCTGAACCTGAAAACAGATCACAAACCCTTGGGTAAGATGTGCTGCAACTGACATTAATGAGGTAGCATCTGCCTAGTACCAATGCTTAAGCTGTTACTTTCTGTTGTTATTTTTCTTTGTTGATTCTGCCAAGAGGGTGGAGTTTGTGTCAGAAGAAAGAGGTGGGGAGAAGACTTTTCAGACAATGAGAACTTGAGTCCATTCATTGTTTGGAGCATCACACTTCACAATAATTAACCGAGGATGCAGGCTGTTTCCAGTTACCGTTGATTCCCGTGTAAGGTTACCTGAGCTTCCCCTCCTACCCCACGGCTGTTTTGTACAAGTATCGAGACCTTTATCCCATCCTGAGTAGAGCAGCACTGCCACACAGATTGCCACACTCCTAATTCTTAACAACCCAAGAGATGGCAGAAGTGATAAGCTAATAGAAGTCATCTCAGTGTAGGCAGGCTCCATTAGGCGCAGAGGGACAAATGCACGTAGAGTGGACTGGAGACAGTCCTACCCACTGCCTAGCTGGCCCTCGTAGATCGGATGACAGAGACTGGTTAAGAGGGGCTTGGGATTGTCCTCAGGGCCCGCTGCACTGCCAGGTTGAGATCCACGTGAAAGTAACATCTTGCTTCAGCAGCATTACTTAGCACAAACTCATCTCTGCAGGAGATCCACGCCAGTTAGCACAGTTTTTCAAGAGTTTTTTGAAAATCTAAAACAAATATTGCTCCCAGTCAAGAACTGTGTACATAAGCAGACTGCAGATTCTGGATAAAACACTGCTTGATAGTGAATAAAGCATTAACAAGCTAAATTTATTTATAGAGTAAAATTACTGGCTTCCGTCTGGCCTGGTTTCTAGGCAGATACACTGAGGTTGTTTGTAGCAAAAAAGCTTTACTAATTACATTCAGTTTCTATAAAAATAACTTAAAATCCAATCAAAAAGATGAACATGTCTCAGGTTCTGTTATCTGACTGCTTAAGTTTAAGCGTGTTTTTTTTTCTTTTTGCTCTGAGCATTAGCACTGTCAAAGCACAGATGCCCCAGCAGGGACACCTTGGAAGACACGGCGTTGCTGTCGGAGGTGATTCAGCCAGACAACCTGGTTGTGTTCTGCCACACTCCTCTTGGCCTTTTTATCTGGTTTTTTTTTCCTCTGTGGTATTGTTCATGAGTAGACAGGAGACACATAGGAAACTGTAACGCTTCCCTGAACGGCAATACTAAGGTACATAAAAACACTGCAGTGACATTTATAAGGAGATGGAAGAACTGTTATCACACCTTTTCCAGGCATGCAGCTTTCTAGGGTCTTGGTATGCCTCTGGATTCTTGCAGCTGCGTTACAGGACAGCATCACAAACTCAAGAGCTCAGCAGCGATGAGGTGATTTTTCTCCTCGCCTGCTGCCAGATGCCTTCCACTTCTTGATATTCAGCTTCCTCACAGCCCACTGTGTCCTCCTGTAAATATGCTAAGTACGCATGCTTATCCAACAAAATAGCATGCAACAGGTGTTACACACAGACAAGTCCTTTAAAGAGGTCTTGAACTAAGCTGTTCGCATGTTTCTTGGTCTTGAGTGTTTTGCAAGATACTTCAGCTTTTCTTCTTTCTTATAGTCGTGTTTACGTACCATGTTCTCACAACATTCTTCAAGGTTGAAGTTGGCTTCAGGGTTGAAAAGCTGGACAATTTCACTGAGGTGTTATTAACAA
Organism: Ardeotis arabs; assembly: GCA_011801015.1. NCBI lineage: Eukaryota > Metazoa > Chordata > Aves > Otidiformes > Otididae > Ardeotis > Ardeotis arabs. Next base: position 21,283 of record JAAGAY010015960.1, on the reverse strand, counting down.
AAAATTATTTTCCCACATTGGTCTTCTACTGTAAGCCAGTATTTGTGGTTGAAAATGCTTCCAACCTTTTATCATTCAGAGGACCTCTAGCAACAGTCTGAAGGTTTTGACAGGATCTGGTGGAGTTTTAGTATTTGGGGTTTTTTTCATTGAAGCCTGTGTTCCCACAACTCTACCTACAAAACACCTAGTGACATTTATGCTCCATAGTTAAAACAAGCTGGTGAGGAATGCACTGCGTGTCAGGTGTTCAGTGAGTACATAAGGGCTTTATATGGATCAGAAAGAGGATGAAATAACAATGTGAAGCATTTCTACACGCTCATTCCAGTACTTCTGAGGCCTCTCTTTTACCGAGTACATTATGAATGCCTAGCTAGACATAAATAAAATATGACTTGTGCTGAAATATAACATATCTTCCAAAGAGATAAAAGCTATTCTGTGATCATCAGCTACTAATTAAAAATGCATCAGGTCAGCAGGAAGTGTTTGCAAACAGATTTTATTTATTGATTGTGAATGCTTCCACATGAAGACAGAACTGCTCCTGTTCCACATCACCTCCCTATGCTGTCACATCCATCATACTCTGCAATGCTGCCTAAAGCCTTGCTTTTCTTATCTTGGTGGCGGTGGGTTTTGTAATTTTGGGATGGTTACACTGAAGTTAGAAGCTGTGCAAGTATTTCCTCCTTCTCTTTATGTTTTTGCCTGACAACGCTGATCGAGTCAGGGTACGCTTACTCAGAAGGTCGTTTACCACTGGGCTGCAGCTGCAAACAGCGGTAACACGAAGGCTGCTATTGCAGAATTATCTCTCAAAGTATTTGGAGCAGACTCAAAGCAGCTTGGAGGGGGAGAAGCCTCTTCCTGGGTTTGAATTCTTGCTGACAGCAGCATTTTATTTCCAGTCCTGTGGTTTAAACTTTATGATGATACCGTGAGTCTTTTGGTGGAACTGATCATTCAAATGAACATTACAATCATTTTTCTTTCCACTTTCTTTTCTTACTAAAAGTACAGGAAAATGGTGATTTTATTGTAAACTTTACTAAGTCTGAACATATTTGCCCTGGTTATTTCAAATGTTGTAATTCTGGAGTAAGGCATTTCTCCTTTCTTTATCAATTATACCAAATTAAGTGCTGTGCTTTCAGTTAAGTGCGTACCCTGATGACAGTTACACGCCGTTGCTAACTGTCCCCTTCCCCGATCCCGGGTGAAGCGGGCGGGGAGCGCGTCCCGCCGGGGGCTCGCTGCCGGCCCGAGCGGCCTCGGGGGCAGCCGGACGAGTAAGTTAACAACCCCCTGCCAAACCGGAGCGCCCAGACCACCTCTGCGACCCCGCCGGGGCCTGAGCGGGGCGCGGGGGCTGCTCCGCTGGACACTGCGGGGCCGCGGCCTGGGCTGGGCTAGGCCGGGCCGGGCCGAGTTGGGCTGGGCCGGGCCGGGCCGAATTGGGCTGGGCTGGGCTGGGCTGGGCCGGGCCGGGCCGGGCCGGGCCCCGCGCACTCGACCCCGGGCCGGGCGCTACTTCTCCCCCCGCGGCCGCTCGGCCCGGGCCCCCTCCCTGTGGGCCGGGTTATGCAAGCGTCTCGCCCCCGAGCAGTGGCAGCGGGAGCGCGGCTCCCGCCCCTGTCTCCGCCCCACTCTTAGCGCCGGCGGCAGCGCAGTAAACGCAAGTTTTGTCTCCGGCGAGGGGGCGGCGAGGTCCCACCGCCCTCCGCGGTCGCAGCCCGGCACCATGGCTGCGTCGCCCTTGGGGCAGGCACCAGCCTCCCCCGCCGCGGCGGCGGCAGCCCCCCGCTAACGTCCCTCTGCAGCGGAAGCGGCCGCCTCCGCCAGCCATCCAGGCCGCCGCCGCCGGAGAGCGCGTAGCTCTGCGCCGCCGCCGCCGAGAGCGGCGGCCACCCCCCGGCTCAGCCCGGCACCATGTGGGGCGGGCTGCACCCTCATCTCGGCTTGCGCGGCTACAAGGCGGCGGGTAAGGAGCCCCGGCGGCCCCGCCTGCGCGTCCCGGCGGGGCGGGAAAGGCACAAGGGCCCCGCGGCGGTGGGGCAGCGGCGGTGGGGCGGGCGGGCCGAGCTTCTCCCTCTTCCCCCGGCTCAGCTCGCTCTTGCTGAAACGTCTGGGGGAGCAACTTCCTCCTCACGGCGGGCGGGAAGCGTTACCGCAGCCCCCTCACACCCGGCTCTGTGAAGGGGGGACGTGGCGGCGGGGCCTCTCGGAGAGGGCGCGGGGGCCGGCCCGATGCCGCCGCCGCGGCCCCGACCGGGCCGGCCATCCGAGAGGCTCGGTGTGTACTTAGCTGGACCTTGCAGCGGATGATAAAAGCTGAGCTTAACCTACATAATCCGCTCCCTTGTTTCACCCCCCCGTGTTTGTTAGTATACCCTTAGGCAGAGGCTGGAAGCGAGCTTCACTTCTTGCTTTTTAAATTTAGACCGCAACAAATCGGTCGAGTCCTATTTTTTTTTTTTTTCTTGCTCTACTTTTCTGTCTGTGAGTTAATTAGAGCGCAGTTCCCGCAGGTTGGCAGGGAGACGGTGAAATTTTTACCGCCCGGGGTGAGGTCGTTACTGGGGAGACATCCTGTCTGCCAGCGGCGGGCTGACTTTCCGCCGTACCGGCTGTCAGAGCCGGCGGAGGGAAAGAGGAAAATAGGTGAATCGCTTGCAGAGCCGTCCGAGCATTGCTTTGGGGCAGGTAAGACCAGGTACCGACTCTTTCGGATGCCCTTTTCAGGATGTGTTATCACCTGTATCACCTGCTTTACTCTGGCAGAGTTCCTGCAAATATTTTGGGATATTTTGACTTACTGAGGTAATCGATCACTGTAAAAGTCTGTGGTTTGGCTCTGCCGTTACAACTGTTGGAATAGTTTTCAAACTATTGGAATAATTTTTTTTTCCTTCAGAAATTCGAATTCATGTTTTAATTTTGGGATTGCAAAATAGGACTGCATAATGCCTATACGGTTAGTTGACATATTTACATGGCAGGGTTGTTTTGCTTTCTACTGATAGAGGTTTTTCTTGCAAATAACAAGAGCTGCTAAGACGTCCTCAGCAGCTGCCTGAATCTCTACAAGTAGTCTAATGTTCAGTCCCTATAATGTGAAAGAAGACATTGTTCCTTTTTTTTTTTCTGTACTATTATTATTAATTTCTATGTATAAAACATTTGCCTTGTTGAAGCGTTGTGAGGGGTTTTCTTTTTTTTCCCTTTTTTTTTTTTAATGCTTCCCACAGAAGAATGGAGTTACATTATCTTTGTGCTGCAGCTTGCAAAGATGCTGGATATTCTGAACACTAGGTGCAGAGATTTCAGTTAGTTTGATGGAAACTGCAGGAATTTAGGGTGTTTCAGTTCTTGATTATTTGTGTTTGGGGCAGCAATATTAGAAAGTTATATTACAAGCACACACTGGAACTAACTTCAGACAATTACAGATTGTTGGTGTTTGTTTTTCATTTGTTTCTGAAAACTTTGGATTGTGCCATTCGTTACAGTGTCTTCCTTTTTGTTTGGGCTCAAGTAAAGCATTTTAGTACTGTGTTCAATTTGTTAGCAATTCTGATCAGTTGGTTATTGGATGAATGTTTTACTTTTGCTTGTTTGTCAGAATTGTCTTTAAGATTTGAGAATTAATTTTGTGTATTGCTTTCCTTTCCTCTCCCATCCCCTCTTTCCTTTAAATACTCAGGGTTAATATGAACTTCAAAATGTACATTATCTTTAAGCAGTAGAAGTATAAGGTAGCAAAACTTGTAGAAAAATCTCTAGTTTGAGATCAGATAGACTAACAGAAGGTAGTGGTTAATTAGAAAGCAAGTAGATAAAGGTTTAACCTTGAGATATGATCTGTGTATTATAATTTCCAACATGGTAGTCCCTTCCTTCATCTGTCTTACTCTGCAAGGGGGGAGAAGCTGTTTCAGGAGGTTGGTAATCCCTCTAAATAAGTTAATTAGCTCCATACAGGTATTTTAATGAAGGGATGATCGCTACAAAGATCCTGTGCTATTTATTATTGCCAGGATAGCTTTTTTTTTTTTTTTTTTTTGAGAAGGAAGCTGTCCATGGGAAAAGTATTTTGTGACAGAACAGGAACATCCTACTAGGAAGCAGAAGTTTAAGCATTTATTTTTCAAGCTGAAGGAATTTTTCTTTTGCCAAAAGATGTTTAATTCTTTAATGGCAACTATTTGCTATGGTTCTGATTGTCTTTTTAAACATTGGTATAGGAGCATAACAGTTAATGACCTGCTAATTCTTGTTAAGCTGTGTGTATTACTGAAAAAGATTCTATTTTGCTAGTTGTATTTTAATTATCTATGGATATGGGTATTTAGAAGTCCTATTTTTGTTGAAATCTTACAATTCCCTTACAAAGCTAGATGCCTGCTGAAGAATCCTATAGCTTCATAGGGGACTGATCAGATTTTGAGTAACATATGCAAATTAATTCTTATTTTCTTAATATATGACAGGCAAGGACACTTCTTGGGGAGTATTTAATTTGTGGCCTTCAGTTTTGTTCCCTCTTGTAATTTCCAAATTGTTCTTGCTTTTCAGTTCAATAGGAGTGCATTCTCTGTGAGAGAGAAAAAAAAAGTGCTATTTTTGTTTGCATGCCACTGTGATTTTATTTTATTTTTTTTTTTCCAGATAGGTGCTTCTTGTTTAACCAGTGGTTTTAATGACAAAGTTTGCCTATGCAAAATAAATTCAGCTTCTTACAGTTTTAGTACTTGTCTTGAAAAATTAAATTGCTGGTTTTGGAATGTATATGATTGACTTAGTCTTTCAGTTGTCTTCCGCACATCTAATTGTTTATGAAAACCTTGCAGCATAGTTTATACCTCTATAAAGACAGCGGTTACCCACTGTACTGCAGGAATTTAAATAAGTGCAGTGAAGGGCATACAGCTTTTCAAACCTGTTGCTTATTCATCTCGTCCATCCTTTGAAATGCACAGTTGGTTAATACTCTCTTACAACTACAAAAGTGTTCATCTAGATGTGGTGTTCCTCTGGGGCATGCAGCCATTCAGTTAGGCTATGTGTGTCCACAGATGCCTTGGAAAGTGAAACAAACGCACCTTAAAATGAAATAACATGTATTTGCTACTTTCACTGAACTGTACCACCTCTAGTCAAGCTTTTCTCCACTGTTCAGTATTATCAGTAGTTGACCACTACTGAAATTTAGCTGGTAATAGCTGTTTAGGTGACAAAAGCAAGAAGTGGTGAAAACTAGAAGTAAGGTACTCAAAGGGTTGTGATTGACACTCCCTAAAAATAGTAGCCTGCATCCTTCTACTCCTAGAGCCCTGGCAATGTGATTTGTTTGTAAGGCAAATCGCAGAAGTCGCCTTTGTTCTCGTACTTAACCCTTGTTGGCAGTGAGTGCAACACACGTGGGTTTGAAAGATTATTTAATGATGTTACCATCAAAGTGTCAGCAGCAGTAAGGTTGCAACACATTGTAAGGCCTGCGAGACACTGCCTCCTTGGGGTACCCATGGAGTTCATAGGTGGCTTCACAGCACAGCCAGGATGGGGAGGACGGGGGCTGATGACACTCTTTTTCATCCTTTGGGGTGGAGAGGGGACAGAAATCCAATGGCTTCATTTCTGTAACAAGTTTTGTTAGTCTGCCACTGGGGGGGACGTGACAACTCTCAGGACATCCTGAGAAGGAAGGTTTATCTTTGCAGGCTAGGCAAGGCAATAAATGGTAAGTTAGTGTTGCCAAGGGTAGACTTCACATTGTTTAGCAGTTATAAGTGTGTGTGTGTGTGTATATATATATATATATATATATACACACACGTATGCATATGGTGCATTGTAGAGATTGATTACCCGAACTTAAAAATGTAATGTTCCAGCTGCAAGACTGGCTGCCAGAATGGCCTTTGCTATCTTTCGCAGATCGCAGTGACGTGAAATGACATTTTGTGTTTGAGTAGTGGTGAACAGGAGTTACTTCCCTTCAAAAACAATGCCTTTTTTTTTTTCTTCCCCTCCCTCCAGGCAATTCGTTTTTATAGACATAGTATCCTCTCTTTTAATGCTTACAAAACATGAATGTGTTAACAGCTTAGCAAGAAAAGAATGATCAATGTAAGGGTGTATTATATTGTTAGTCTTAGGGATTAGCAATTGTTTTAATCTCTTATATGCTAACTGTATGTTAAACATTTACTGACCAAATATAGACCTGTGGTTTCAGTAATTCTGTGCTTTTAAAACTTAAATTAAAGGATGTAGTAATTAGTTCAGTGATTTTGAGAAGAATGCATTAATTTTAAACAGTTGTACAGAGTAAGTATGTAGTGAAAAGCAGCCTGAGCCATCATGTCTGCACTAGGTGCTGGCGGTGAAGAGAGTGCTAGTTAGGATAAGAGCACCTGTATTTTCTCCAAAGAATGCGTAGGATTTATGTCCACCAAGTACTGTTTGTTACAGTTGCAAATTATTTATGCTAAGATTTTAGCCACCATTTAATACCTGTTAAAGGACTCGTGCATTTCAAAATATGGAGAAGTTGCCAAATACAGTAACAGTGCATGGTGGTAAGAATAGCTGAAAGCCTCCTATATCAAGTAGTTCTTGCATGACTTGAGGTTGTAGCCAGAGGTGATAATCTGCCATTGATGGCAGCAAAGCCTGTTTGTTGTAGACAGGTTAGTTAAGGAAAAGAGGAGTAGTACTACACTTGGTCAGCATCAACTTCTCTGCCTTCTGTACTCTTTGAACGCTTGTTTTTTCATACAGCTTGCCTGTGGCTTAATAGTTGGAGACTTAAACAAATTGTCAATGTGCTGGTTGTTTTCTGGCTAAAAAAGTGGTGACTTGGTTTTCGTTTTCAGTAGTCTCTCAGATGGCCAAATGTGAAATTGTACAATGACAATAAAACAGTCTTATTGTGGTTGTGATTAGCTTTAAAACATGTTCAGTGTATTGCTGTGTGGTTCAAAACCTGAGTTTCTTACTGCAGCCCTGCCTCTCCTCACAGAGGCTGCCCTGCAGCCCTCCACGGGCACCTGGGCACCTCCACCTGGTACAACTTCTGAAGAAGAAAGCCATTATGTTTTGAGTATTTGTTTTGGGAGACCTGGAATAATAATATATGTAGCCCTGAAGTTTATTCCTGCCAACACTGGGGAAAGGTGTACTGAAGTATAAGGTTCTGGTTTCTGTCTTGGTCTCCCACATTGGAGTTTCTTGCTGTCCAGGGCAAGCTGAGGAGGTTCTACATGTGTCACATGGGAGACTGCAGATCAACTGCAGAGACCCAGAGGTGGATGGCTGGAGAAGAACATGCAGCAGGGAATAACTTGTGTCAATGTGCTTCCAAGTGTGCTTAGGTTTGTGTTAGTCCTGACCCGTCATCCCTCATATGCCCTGAAACTGCTGAGCCTGGTGGAATCCCCTCTGAGGATGCTAGCTTTCCCCAGGCACCGTTCTCTACAGCATCTGGCTTGGTTGCCCAGACTTGAACATCCTATTGATTGCACAGCTGCGCTCAAGTGACCTATTTCTCTGCAGCCAGCCATGCCGTAAGTGGCACTGCGTCTTTCTGTCCTCGTTCCCTAGGGATGTTTGCTGTTTTTCCAGAATCAAATAGCCCCCCTGTAAAAGGAGACATTAACACAGATGAAAGAAGGGCAAGTGTTGAGAATTATTTATTTCTTTTTTTTTTCTTTCAAGGTATGATAGCCCCTGAAATGTGGGAAGATGTGACAAGTGAACTCCTTTTGCCTGAAGGGGTGTATGAGGGTGGATTGCAGGGCATGATTTAATTTTACAGCTAGGATAATCTAGTGGGCAGTTGCTCCCACCCTTTTCTGTATCTACGCTCATGTCTCCTTACTGCTCCCCATGTGCCCAGTCTAGCACTTGTTCAGCCTTATGGCGGGCTAATTTGGGGAGCTGGACCAGGAGAATAAGAAAGTTAAATAAATACTGAAGGAGGGATTTACAGTTGCCTGACCCCGATGTGAGACATCGCTGCAGGAAGGATCAGTGCTGGTCTCAGGTGGACGCGGAGTACCTGGAGTCAAACGGGATGGATAGTGGAAAAATCTCCTAGCATAGTCTTGCTTTGCTACTGTTGATGACATCGGGAAGTATATAGTTAATCCTCAGATTTACGGTGAAGGCCAAGGAAGATTAAGAGAGAGGACCAGGAAAAAGTGACATTAATTTCACTGGGCAGTGTAGCTTCCGCCAATTAGTGGACTTGCATACAGGTTGAAACGGGTCCAGAATAATGGATAATTACTGGAGAGGTAGTAGGAGACTCTCAGTCTTGCTGAGGAAGAGCAGTGCAAGCAGTGTCCAGGAAAAGTCGTGCTGCCTCTTTGTGGATTAAAATACCTGAAGCAGACTTAGCAAACACAAGTACAAAAGAAAATGATGCTTTTCAAACTTCAAGCTTCCTAATATGTTAAGATACCGGTGGTGTAGTATTCAGACAAGAAACATTCTTGAATCGTCCTGGAGTCAGATCTGGGATTCCTTATAAGGTATCCTTATGTTTTTAATGTCTGCTTTACTCCTTTTCTAGCATAGTTTCCAGATGGTGTGGAAAGCTGCAACTTTTAAAACTGTTTCGAAATAAAAAAGGCTTTTTTTTTCAAGTCTGTATTTCTTTAAAAGATAGTATCTTCTCTCCTGAATGCCTACTGTACAGCAAAGCTGTTTATACCTCTTGGCAATTCTGAACGTTTGGAGGCTTCTTATGGTTGAGAATTAGTGCTTTGTAGAAAAGTTCGGTGATTAGTGCTGATCAAAGGTGTGATGGCTCTGTGAGTAATAAAACAAAGTGGCAGTATAGTGACCCAGCTAGAAGCACTAAAAGGCATTGAAAATGCCATTACTTAAAACTTGTATCACTTTTGCCAGAGACTTTATGGAAAACAAATCTAACAGTTGCGATCTTAACCTCTTTTTGTTCACTTCGTCATCTGAAATACCAAACTGATTGAACAAGGGCTTTTGCGTGGTCGGTAGAATGGTTGTAATGTAAAGCTTTACGTTAAAAGTGATTGTAGTTGTGAAGATGGAAACACAAGTAGTACTGGTTTTGACTGGAAGTATCTTAAGTAGAGTTGTTGATGTGCAGGATTTTTTTTAACTGGAAGTCTGAGGAACATCTCCTAATGACTTAAGTGAAGCTAGAATGTCACCCTTTTAACCCAAATGTAACAATGTGGAAACTACCATACCTGACGTGCATACTTTTGTTAGCGTGCACTAACACTCTAGTCTGGAGGCTTGGTCTCTGCTGAATCCATACTAAAGTAGATCCTATTGTGTGCATAATGCACATTTGACCTCTTTGAAAAATGATGGAAAAAATTCTAGTGTTGTTATACTTGAGCAAAATGTTTCAGGGTTTTTGTGTTTGGTTTTTTTTGTGTTTGGTTTTTTTTTGGTTTTTTTTTTTTTGTCTCTCTCTTCACCATTTATTTTAGCGTCGGGGATAGCTTTAGGTCTGATATCTAGTTACAATGAGGAGATAAATTATGCTCTCTTTTGAAAAAAGTAAGACTGCTAGACTCCTCTATTTGATCTGCTTCAGTAAGTGTGGGAACTGCTTAAAACCATTTAGTATTTTTTTTTGACTCGTTTTAGCAGCAGTGATTACTTCACTTGTCCCTGTGCGTAAAGGAGACTGAATTAACTATTTAAACAGAAAGAGGGAGGACAGAGATAATTCTGTAAGAACAATGCTGGCATGACAAATAATTTGAAGAAAAACTTAACTGATCATGGTTTTGAATACCAATAAAGCTAAGCTGCAAGAAGGGCTGAAATGTAGTTAATAATCTGTGATCATTAGCTTTTTTTGATAGGAGAATTCTCCTAATCACCTACAAGCGTGCAGCTTTTTAACAGGCTCTAGGAACTGACTGCATGTCCTAAGGGCTTGCTGTTCGAAGTTTATTTTAACTTTAAGCATAACTTAACGCGTTTTATTTTCCTAGACATTCCCCTCTTCATGTTGTAAGTGATAAACTTTCCAAGAGTAAAGGTAGCCTTCTCTTCCTCTGCTGTTACTATACGGAAGTGAATGGAAACTAAGCATATCATTTTGTGTTTCTATGGGGTGAATAGTGCATTGAGTCCAAAGACAAAGAGGCAAGCCAGCGTAGCAGGCATGAGGTAATATATGTAGTCTGCGTGCCAAACGTGGAATAAGAAACATCTGCAGTTTGTATTTTGAAGTTCTGTTTTATGCAAATGCTCTATCTGGAAGCAGAAAGCTCACAGGAGTGCCATCAACAATTGGTCTGAATTCCTGGTCTCGCTCCTGTCAGTGATGAAATGAAAGCAAACCCTTTCTTTCCTGACAAGGATAGGAGTTTCATAATTGGATTAATATTAAATAACTACAGCTAACTGCTGTCTGTATAAAAATTATGAAGTGTGTTATGAATTTAAGTTCTTGTTTTACATACTTCCTAGAATAGACATCAGGGAGACGGAGTCCTTTATTTTACATACTGTGTCAGTCTAAGGATTTTGCTGCCTTTTTAACTAGCTGTGTTGAACACGGTGTTCTGCTAGTTGAACAGATTTTTGTCCTCCACAGTGAAGCCAGCAGAGATTTATGCCTGTCTCAAGTTTAGAATCTGCCTTAATGTGCCATTTGGCAGTAGGAGTCAGCCTAGTTACTATCTAGTTGCTGCTAGGCACCGTAAGTGTGCCTGTATGTTCCCACTCCCTCCTTGGCACTGCTTCTAGTCTGACCCCTTGTTGAGCCAGCTTAGGAAATCAAATTAGCAGATAACCTTTTTTTTTTTTTGTAAGCGGGAACAGTTTGCTGTGGAACCACTTTCTGTGGGGTCTGGAGTGGCAGGACTTACGCTGGTAAAGCAAAAGCCAGTATGTGGCTGGGGAAGGTGATCAGCCTCTGCGTAGCAGCTGACCAGTAGATCCCATTAGCTCTAATGTCAGACAGCGTTCTGGCTCAAACCCATTTTAGCTAGCAGAATAAGCTAGCCAGATGGGCTCTTTGATGGAAAGACAGAGCAGGGCACCTCTTACTTTCTACGGACTCTGGTGTGGGGGTTTCATAGAGAGTGAGCTACCTGATTATGTCTTTAACTGCCATGGCAAGATTCTCTAAAGCTCACCTGTCAAATTGAGGTATTTATTCTTCTTGGTTCCCTTCTAGATTGCATACTTCCTGCACGAGAAACCTTGTAACTATTTGTTGTACAGTGCTATAAACATTTGTAAAGTTGTAAAAAATTGTAACTTGTGAAAGTTCATATTGAAATACTGTTTTGTATAGAAGAAAAAGGTTTTGTAGCTATAATTACCTATGATGAGAGATTTGTACATTTAGCCACTTCTGGACGGGGGTGGGGAGGGGGTGGAATGGTTTAAATTTATTAAGGAATTGCAGAGTCAAAAGAAGCTGGAGGTTTGGTGGCACAATCTCCTTAAAACTTAGCTCTCTTAAGAAATTGGAGCACAAGTTTATATTCCTTAAAATGTGACCCTAGTCAGGTTCTTCTAATTGATACTGCCAATCAGGCATATATTTACTTTGAGGATTGTATTTTGTGGGTTTTGTTCTTTGGGTTTCTCTCTTGTACTTTCATTTTTCTCCTCTGCTATTTTGTTATGTTTTTTTCTCTAGTAAGTGAATTCTTCTGCACATGAATAGTACAGAGGACAGACATGGGCCTTTCTATGCCAGGCAGTATGTTATCAGGCTGTACAAGTAAAAATGCCGGTTAAAAGGTGTGTCTGTCTCTCTCAGTATTCTTTTGTTTAAACTCTTCCCTTCTTGTTCTTTCCCTCCTTCCCTTTATATCTGTACATTTTTGTCTTTGTTCATACTTAGGATTGCACTAATCAGTTTCCAGCTGAAAAACTGGGAGAACTTAGTTAAATAGCTTGCAGGCTCTGTCAGGAAAGCACACTAATAAAAAGTATGAGTCCTCAGGATGAATCATACTTTAGCTATCTGACATCATAAAGTGCTTTTGAGAAACTGAAATGTAAAACTTCAGTAGTTGGGGCTGTCGTTTCATCCCACTTTGCCCTGCTTCTTTTTGCACTTAAATTAAACCGTGTCATCCACCTACTGACAGCTGCGTTCATGTGAGAGGAGGGACTAGGACCTTCTGGTACTTCAGTTCATGGCCAGCTGGGAGAGCTGTGAGCTTCCACCACCTCCAGAGTGTTTGTGAAAAGGGTTCTGAAACTGTCATCTGGCCATCTTCCTTGAAAGCATTAGAAACCCTGTCTCGCAAGTGTACTGCTCATCTCAGAAGAGGTTGCACTGTAGACCTGGAACTTGTTTTTGACATTTGTATTAATAAAAGTTGCTGTTTGTTTTGCAGAAGGATCACAGAGATGAAGTGCACCTAGCAAGTATTTCTCTAGGTGTCAGAGTTGGGATACCAGTCTTAACATTACTTTCAAGAGTATTTATTTGTCCATATAAGTTTTATTTTTGCCTATGTTCACAAGAAATGCTTATGTGCCTGGTTCTTTTTATTGTGTCAGGATATCAGATTGAATGAATCCAGGTTGTCTTTTGCTTCACCTTTGATTGAAGGAGGCTGCTGTTGCACCATTCTATAGCTGACTATCAACTTAAAAAAAAAAACTATATAAATATGTTTAAGTATGACATCTGCTCTTGTATCTACTTTTTGGAAGGGTTTTTTTTTTGCATTTTAAGTTCCCCTTCCTCCATTTCCTTTTTTCAGTACTTAAGTCTTCTTTCCAGCAGTTGGAAAAAATAGGATATTTGTTGGCAAATAATTGCTGTGCACAAAACACACACCAGAGTGAGGTTTTCTTGAATCTTTCAGCAGTAATGATCTTGCAGCTATGATGAGTAAACATAAATGTTTTCAAACAGAAGTAAGTTTGTTTCTATAATGCAGCAGACACTTCACCAAGAGACCATTTGTGGGTTTGTTTGTAGACTTTTCCTTTGGAAGAGATGCGTGGTTACTTAGCCCTGTGGGACAGGGAGAGAGTGCAAAAGCGAGGCTGTGAAACCTTGAAGGATTCGCTGAGAAGGTGGAAGGGTGGGAGAAGAAGTTCCAACTGGGATAAGTTCAGCAGTATCAGGGGACTGTATGAGTAGGCGTGGGGGAACTGGGTTGAAGGTGGGTTGACTTATTTCAAAATACTATTGTTATGGTCTTTTAGCATAATTAGTAGGGTTTGGGGTAAAGTTGTTGATGGTGAGCGTGAAGCAAGTAACTTTGGCAGTGTGTTTGGGCTGAAATCCTGACTCTCTTTCCTTGAAAGAGCTTCAGGCAGACTTCAGTGCCATCATGACGTGAAATATTATAGTACAGCCTGGTCACATCCGTGGTGACTAGAGTGAGCTTTGCATAGTTGTCAGTTTTGATAGTACTGTAGTGAGATGTCCCCTTCAGCATCCTTTGGCTGTGTAAATTTACACTGGCTGTCACAGGTGATTCAATTCTGGTCACAATCTATGTCAAAGTCATGGTGTGGAATAGAAAAATTGTTATCCTTAAGTTAGGATGTATCTATTGTGAAACCCAGTTGAGCCTTCTGCTGTTGCTTTCCATTCAGTGTCTAGGTAAAATAACAGTATCATAGCTGTCGCTTAAAATAATACTTTTTACATTCAAGCATGTTAGAGGTATTTTAGGAACTGAACATAAAGACAGTGGTGTTATTTTGTATGTGTAGATCATGTGAGATCTGTGCGTGTCACTGAAATTAGGAGTGGTAATGATCCAGAATTAACTAGGTGCCTTCCTGCCAGCAGTAGCTGAGAGCATTCTGTAATACACAGAAAAAGATACAAGATATTATGAAGTTTCAACAACTGTTCTCTTTTAATAAATAACCTACTTCCTGCACGTTATATACTTAGTTGTTAACTGATCTGTTTTAAATGCCTAGGCTGGAAACACAGCACTATGTTGGTATATTTAACTGGCCAAATTAAAGGACGCAGTCAACTCTTTGTGTAAACAAGGCTGCTTCTGGGATTTGTTTGGATCTTGGATGTATTTTATTTGTCACGTTTGTCATTGGAAATTACAGCCAGGTAGGATGGCACTACTTTTCTTTCTCTTCTGTTAAGTCTTACGTAAGGTAGATTTTCATGACCCAGTAAGGAATGATCGTAGTCAGATGGCAATATGCAATTTAGCAGCACAAATACCTGTTAGAAATTTTTGCTTGCTTTTCTTGCCCCACTCTGTATTTTGGACAGATGGACACGACCTCTTGATTGGCAGATTTGAGATTAGAGCAGCAGGGTAAAGCAAGTGTGGTAGCTGAGCAGTGTTGGTGTTGTGGTTTAACCCCAGCCAGCAACTAAGCACCACACAACTGCTCTCTCACTCTGCCCTGGTGGGATGGGAGCGAGAATCAGAAGGGTAACAGTGAGAGAACCTGTGGGTTGAGATAAAGACAGTTTAATAGGTAAAGCAAAAGCCCCACACACAAGCAATGCAAAACAAGGAGTTCATCCACTGCTTCCCATCGGCAGGCAGGTATTCAGCCATTTGCAGGAAAGGAGAGCTCCATCACGCATAACGATTACTTGGGAAGACAAATGCCGTAATTCCAGAAGTCCCCCTTTCCTCCTTCTTCCCTCAGCTCTATGTGCTGAGTATGATGCCGTATGGTATGGAATATCCCTTTGGTCGGTTGGGGATCAGCTGTCCCAGCTGTGTCTGTTCCCAGCTTCTTGTGTACCCCCAGCCTACTCGCTGGTGGGGTGGTGTGAGAGGCAGAAAAGGCCTTGACACCATGGAAGCAATGCTCAACAATAACTAAAACATCCCTGTATTATCAACGCTGTTTTCATCACAGATCCAAAACATAGCCTCCTACTAGCTTCTGTGAAGAAAATTAACTCTATCCCAGGCAAAACCAGCACGGTGTGGCATCCTGTTTTTCTTCTCCCCCTCTTACGCTTGATTCTTTTAGTGTAGGCTGTTTGCTGCGTGAAAGATCGTGTATTTAGAGAGAGCTGTTGAAAAGGAGATGGGGAGCACAGAACAGGGTGCGTAACAATTGGTGATTTTTCAAGACTTGGTTCAGAAGGTCAGTTTCAAATAATGAAACTGATGAATGAATTTTTAAATAGTGACTTGGACTAATGAGGTCTGTAAGGTCTTATTTTATGCGTTATGTTTCCTTATTGAAACTTGTGTAATTGCCTTCCCTCAGTGATGGGGAGGGGGTCTGCACTCTGGCACTTTGAATTGGATACACGTTACTTACTGTTGAGAATTGAGTCTGTTTCTACTATCTTGTTGCTTTTATTTTGTCATTTATGAAAGTGGGTTCAATTAGCTTTGAAAAGCTCTTTTTAATAGTTTATTTTTGTAGTGGCCTTCTGTTGGGCAGAATCGCCATTAGGTCAGCAAGGTAAAACAATGATGCGGGTGCACCATGAAACATTAAAATGTGTAGACTCCTGGAATACGTCATTAGGTATCTTTAGCGTAGACTCCTGGAATATGTCATTAGCTATCTTTTTTGCCTCAGTCTTCACTAACAAGGGCTCTTGTCTCACCACCCAAACTG
Organism: Ardeotis arabs; assembly: GCA_011801015.1. Lineage (NCBI taxonomy): Eukaryota > Metazoa > Chordata > Aves > Otidiformes > Otididae > Ardeotis > Ardeotis arabs. The sequence goes on along the minus strand of JAAGAY010015960.1, from coordinate 5,707 downwards.
TGGAAGGCACAGGCAGGGACTGCGAGGACGAAGAACCGCCCACTGTACTCGAAGAGCAGGTTCAGGAACATCTGAGGAACCTGAAGGTGCACAGGTCCATGGGGCCTGATGAGATCCATCCGCGGGTCCTGAGGGAACTGGCGGATGAAGTTGCCAAGCCACTGGCCATCGTATTTCAGAAATCGTGGCGGTCAGGTGAGGTCCCCGATGACTGGAAGAGAGGGAACATAACCCCCATTTTTAAAAAGGGGAACAAGGAGGACCCGGGCAACTACAGGCCGGTCAGCCTCACCTCTGTGCCTGGCAAGGTGATGGAGCAGATTCTCCTGGAAACCA
>JAAGAY010015957.1:0-19114 GCA_011801015.1 Ardeotis arabs | reverse complement strand
GGGTTTTTTTTTTTTTAAGACAATCCAGTCATTCATAAAAGGGATTAAAAAAAAAAAAAAAATCAGCCTGTAATAACTCTGAAGATTTCAGAACCTATTGGAGCTGTTCTGTGGGTCACATCAACAAAATAAAATATCTTCTTTTGAGTTTTGTTACCCTTATCTAACTATAAAGTATTTTAATTTGAAGTCAAATGCACTATACCTATATAAAGTACATTGATCACCTAACTTTAAAAAAAAATTAGTTTATATGCATGTTATGTTATTAGTGATAATATTTTCAAATACACAGTCCTTCTCATAGCTTTAATAGGACAGGAAAGATGTGACACACAGCCCTCCCGTAAGGGAGGGAGTTTCTTGTCTTTTTAACATTTTTTTAATTCTGAGGAGGAAGACAAACAGAAGAAAGAGCGAGACACACCACGGCTCCAGCTGGAAGCTGGCTGATATTAAAATCCAACACCTCTTTAGTTTTAAATCTTGTACGTTACCCAACAAACCATTCCAGCTTCCTCCGAGGCACCACAGGGTACACAAGTAACCACAGCTTTGGAAAGCTTGTGTTAAAATCTCTTTTATCTATTTATCCCAGCAATACGAACCCACACTCGAGTTCAGCGATATTTCTATGGCTTGCCCCTAGAAAGCGCCCTGCCTATCAGAATCAGACCTCGGCACACCACCTTCAGGAGACTTTTAATCCCAGAAGGAGAGATTGAGGCTACACCCTTGGATTCCTTCTAGCTGCTGGAACAGAGCTGACACCAAACAGCAAGACATCGCAATTCTGGTCACAGCTCCAAGTTTCCTTCTACACAACAAATGATCTAAACACTCTCTGAGATTTTCTTACAGCTCCATTCCAAAGTTTATTCTGATCGTGGCTCCAGTGTTCCCGACCCAACTCCTCTGATACTTCCTCCTGCCTCCCCAAAATAAACACACCATTCACAATCGCAGTGTTACTTCACAGGAAACCTTTCACCTTGCCTGCTCTATCTTTTGCTCAGGCTTTCCAAAATCTTTAAGCTTTGAGTAGCTGTACATTCGGTTTTATTAATACATAAATATGGTTTTATTTAATCCTGCCTTCAGTTCAACTCTGGGGCTGCTGTTACACAAGCCCAGCCCTGCTCCTCACCAACTGCAGTAACTTTTCAACACAAAGATGAGTGCCAAGTAATCACAGCGCAGCCAGCAAACCATTTCTCCTCAGATGCTCAATAATCTGTCTGAAAACAAAGAACAACAAGTTCTGGTCCATAGAAATTGGTGAAAATGTTGCTCAACACAACAAAGCCAGGACTTGACTTTGTGTTTTAAGAAGATACTACGCTTGTGCTTTCATGGCTGAACGTAGACAGGACAGGATGAACTGGCCTTCAGAGATAAGACAGGTTAAATCCCATTTCTGCCTAATTAGCAACTTCCCCAGGCTTTGGTTCCAGAGTATAAAATTGCACGATGGACCTTTATATGATGCTATTTTCAAGGAAATATTTTCCCAAAAGAGGAAGCAGATAACACGCTAAAAAAATAGCTTGATTATATCTCACAAATTATTCGCTCCCTCTTACCAGCTTCCTCTTATTTTCTGAATTGTAATTTCTACGTGGAGAATGGATTACGGAGCCCACCAGGCACCGAGGGTCACACATCAGCAAACTCCTCGCCACTGCCAGAAGAGCACACCTTCACCGAGAGTAATGTCCCCTCAAATATTCTTATCAAAGAAGGTCCCTTAGGCAGTCACAGAACATTCTGATGTTCAAATCACAACACAGAAGAGGGAGGTAGCAGCTACAGCACACATTTTCACAGAGAAAAGGAAAATCTAACACAGCACACACATCCCTGTCAGGCAGATGGCCAAGTTAAACCTGTAAGAGCGCCTAGGATCGGCTCGTGCATTTTGGGCAGGGGTTTGTCCATGCCCCCAGTCTTTTAAGTTGATGTCCTTTGTACAACTTGGCATAAAATACTCTTTGTTCAACGTACATCATCTTGAGTCTTGACTGCTGTAGTTCAGGAAATTGTGATTCTAAATTCAAACAGAAAGCAACTTAGCTCAGTCAAAAAGAAGAAAATAAGTGTGAAAACAGAGAGATGGCAAATGCTGTATTTTTCTTTTAAGGCTGTATGACAGAACGGCAACTAAACGCTTTCCAGGATACAAAAGGGGTCAGAGAAGCATGGATGATAGTTCAAACTGCTCTAAATAGCCAACCAGACGCTGCAGTTCAGAGAACTTGAATTTCTTTAAGACTGAAATACTACAGGAAAAATGTTTCTTCCTCAGAAAACAAGCTGTAATAAAGAGGGAAGTTTTCAGAAAGCAGAAGCTGTGTGGCACAGAGACTAAGCAGAGAAATTAGATTCACAATATTCATCCTCTCATTATGTCCAATCTCTAAAGATAAACCACGTATTAAAATAGAAAACAGGCAGCTTCCTCCTGCAGACAAGGCCTGCATCTGCGTCTATTCTGGGCCACGTAAATCCTCAAGTGAGGTAATAGATCCAAAAATACTCTAAGCAAAGGAATCGCAGAATAATTTAGACTGAGAACCTCTTGGGCCCAACTGCTGAAATCCCCTGGTCACAAAAGGGCCAAATCCTAAGCCAGGTAACGCTGCTCCCAGGTGGAGCTCACCTCTCTGGATAAGTTGGTCCAGTGTTTGAACATCCTTGTCAGAAAAAAAAAAAAATCTGATACCTAATTGACATTTCTACCCATTTGTGGCAACTTGTTTCTGTGGTTTTTCGTTTTTCTTGGTCATATTCAGAGTAAGAGTCCGTTTTCTCCTCCTGTAGAGCCAGCCAGCAGCTACCCAGAAACAGTGACCAGGTTGTCCTTCCACCTCCCGCAGACTGCGGAGCACGCAGCCCCCGCAGCTGCCCGTGCTCTTCTGGCCGCCTTCTGCTGGACTCACCCCAGTCTGCCCATCCGAGGAGCTCAAAACTGAACCCAGTACTCCAGACGCAGTCTCACCAGTGCCGAACAGGAAGGAATAATCTATTCCCAGAGCAGCAGGCAACTATCCATAAGAGCATTGCTGCCAATCCATATTCAACTTGTTGCCCACCAGGACCCCACGTTGTTTGACAGCTGACTTTACTCCATTCCAGGTGCCACATTTTGTGCCAAATCCGGTATGAACTCTCAAGAAACAGCGGTGATAACCAACAAGGCCAGTTAGACCTTGAACCACTAACCATTGCTCAGCCAGTTCTCCACTGCGGAGGATCAAAAACCTTCAAAGAGCAGGGGTAAGTTTTTCCACGTAGAGTTCAGAAGATAACACCAAAATCAGAAAATTCAAAAGTTCTCCAAATTCCGTTGCCCCTTTAGAAGGCTCACTCCACGGTCTTGCCAGCTTTTTAAACCAGCCCAGGCCAGAACTGCCCGTTAAGAACAAAATATTCCTTTTAAAAGATGCAAATATATTTCATACGATGCTGCTGCACAAACACCTCTCCTCCCGCCCTCCAGACAGTTATCTATGCTAATATATGCCAGCAGTTCAGTAAGCTCATCCTCAGAGCTGAAAACCTGTTTCAGGACGAGGTAAACTTCAAAACATTTATCAAAACCAGCTTTCCACTGAAATACATATTCACTATCTTCCAGGCAGGGGCGTACCGCAGCGCAGCACACTGCAAACGGGCTAACAGGACAGCGAATCGAGCGCGTTTGTCCGTAACTGACGGGCAAGATGGACTCGTTCAGGAGAAATCCTCTTCTCCTTAGGGGAGATAAAGCAAACAGACAGACCGCACCAAAAATATTACACACTGCCAGCCGTCCTGGCTCTAGAAGGAAGGAAAGGTGTATATTTTGATTCTTCCACAGATTATTTTGAAAATCAACACCTTAGAATTCTAAAGGTACTATAACTTCATTAATAGGTGGCAAATAGAAATTACGTCACACTGAGTGACACAATATTTATCAAATCATTGTAGATTCTAATCAGTAAGAAAACAGGCAGTATGAAAGCCATCTCCCTACGCATTTTTGAACATTTTGTGCTCTAAGAAAAGCAAAGAGAATGCCACGGTAATCCAAAGTGTGTCACATTTTGTGTTTGTGCGCCTACGATTAGGGCAGTTCTGCTATTTCCATACACATATGCATCCAGCTACACAGGCACATTTCAGATAATCCGTTCTCATCGCACAGGTTGCGCAGAAATGAGTAACTGTCATACAAAATCTGGAATCTGTTACCGATCCAACTGTTCCACTTAATCAAAAGCAACGAGACTCCTAAGAGCTCTCTTGCTACTTCTGACAGCCAATTTCCCACAGAAAGAGCAACTGAGCTAACAGATCTTAATAATTCACAGGGCCTGGAGAGCTTTTGCTTAAACAAAAAAAAAAAAAAAAAAGTCTGGTAAGAGATTTATTTTCTCTGAATTGCAGTAAAAGTACACATTATAATTTTGGTAGGTTGTGGAAAAAACCTCTCTTAATGAGTAATAACCAGTGCCTAATTCCTGAAAGAACAACCAATAAAAATAGCTCAAACAGAAGATGACTGAATACCATGACTGTCAGATAAAGCTTTCATGATTTGATTAAATGAAACTCGCAGAGGAATTTTTCTATAAAAGACGACAAACTTTTTCTTATGGAAGAGTAGAAAATTTCTGAAGGTATTTGTAATAGAATAGAGCTCTGAAGTGTTCAACTTTATTCTCCATTATATTAGAAACACATGTTACTGCAGAAGAGGAGAAAGCCAAACTTGGAAGAGAAAAAAAATCTGCAAGATCCATTAAACCAAACGCAGGTATGAAAGTGCTGTTCAATACTGAAGGTAACACAGCTGTGAGAAGCAATTTGTAAATTCTCCAAGTACTTTGATAATAAAATGATTTCATATAAAAAAGTTATTTTTTTATTCTAGCTGCTCTAAAAAAAAAAAAAAAACCAACAAGCCACCCTCACGTTTCTCAGTGTCGCTGTGGACACACACCCCGCAGTTGTGCCAGAGGTCCCTGTCCTCAGCTGCTTCTCCCAGCGACAAGCGCGGGTGAAGACGGGCTCAGCCCTGCCTGTGGAGCTCCCACCTACACCTCCTACGCCCTGCGTGGGATTCCCACAGCTATCAGAACTTTGTAACACCCAAATCGCGTGCACATCAATACCACACACGCCGTACCTGATGTGAGCTACACCTAGTGCTGCAACCTAAATCTGCGGAGCTAACGGAACTGGGAAAGCACGATTTGCCCCTTTTTCCCAGCGGCGAGGTCCTGCACCTCAAGCTCAAGTCTGCATGAGGGCGGCTCTTCGTGAGAGGCAGCAGTACTGTTTAGAAACAACTGCACAAACCAGTTCCTTCGCTGCGCCGTACCTGTCGCGCAGATTCTGGCAAGAATTCCCATTCAGCCTCATTCCCCCAGTCCCGGGGAGGAAAGAGCTCACGGCTCGGGCCTCCTGACAGGAAACGGTTACAAAACAGCAGATGCAGGCTGGCCAGGAGAAGGCACATTCTCCGCCAGAAATAACTCTTCCTAGCTGGAACACTTCAAACAATAACATTTTTACTTTTTTAAGCGCTGCCTGAAGAAAAATAAGTACAAAGAGGCCTGGAAAGGCTGGCGTATTTATATCGTAAAATAGGCTCAAACACAACCCAACCAACAACAGTTAAGAAAGTCTCTTTCTTATAAAAAGTAACTGTAAAGTCGTGGAAGCAAAATTAAAAATAGGTTAAAAGACCTTAACCAAAAAATCCACAGAGAGAAAATGATTTTTTAGCTGTTTTATGGAGCATAATAAATGAGGAATAATAAGAGCATCGTAATAATAACAAAAGCTAATAAATGAGGAATCTAAGAATAGCTGAAACTGTTTTATAGATTCGTGTTAAATGCCTTGTTTTCTTGATTTGTAACTTGACTTAAAACCAGAAATATGCTACTGTTTATTTGCTGGCACTTGTGTTCATTTTGTTTTCTTTTACTCCTGGAGAAAGATAAGACCTTTGTTTCCAAGCCCATAAATCACGAATGAATAAATGCATGCCTTCAGGGTCTCACGTTGTTCGGATGGCACTCCAAGCGTTTCCTTTGTCATTCGCTATGAGGACACAAACAAAAAAAAGGTGGAAGCAAGGTTAGAGAAGACCAATTTACTGGAAGGAATCGTGTTCGTACTGAAAACCTTTCTGCTGCAGCTTCACCCTGGAGAACAGCGCGGTACGATAGCTAAGACTTTAGAAATAACTTCCATCAGTCCTACATGACAGTTGAAGCAAATTAGTTTGATGTGCAGATTAAAACCTCATCAGTTAAGCTCAGAATCTGCAGAAGTGGATGGAACTGACAAAGGACATCTCAAAACGGCAAAGCACAGAGCTTCAGACGTCTCATCAGCACCGCGCTATGGACCCACTGCATTTCACAGATGTCTTATTACTTAACGTGAAGTCATAAGCTTTCAAGGAAGAAATATTTAAACCAATAATGACATACAGAACAAGGACTGCAAAGTGCGCTATACAGTACAGTCTCTGCTTCTTCAGAAATGAATTAAATTCTGGGGCTCGCTGGAGAAGAACCTCAACCTCGGCTGATCCAAATACAGATTCCCTAAAACCGGCAGCCCCTGCCTAAGAGAGGTGGGTGAACTTTCATCATCAAGCACTGTGAAGCTCACACCTCTGCTAAGATGTCTACAAGGGAGTAAAAGTTGCTCCTTCCGTGAGCTCAGGCCCTGGATCCCAGACCAGGTAGCAGCAAACGGGACCGGCAGCTGACTCCAGAGGCTCTGCTGCAGCCATCGGAAAAGAAAGCATTTTGTGCACAGACACACAAAGCGAAAAATGACTACATTTTGTACAATCCACTAACAACTTCATCTTCCATTTTCCACATCATGGATAGAAAATGTACACAAACCACCCCCGTGGGAAATGCAGAGTTTCAAATACTTCCACACAGTCTTCCTGCAAACAAGGAGCTATTTGGTGTTTTCGTACCTCTTCACAGTTCATATTCCTATTTTTTAAATTGAAAATGCGAATAATCATGTCTTGATTATTTTGCTGGAGAGACAAAGAGAGTTCTGAAACTTTGACACATGAAAGTACGAGCTAAAGCCTTTTAAAAAAAAAAAAAAAAAAAAAAAAAAAAAAGGTACTTCTGACTTCTGTGGAATGGCAGGAGTGCCAATTGCCTACCCATTCCTGCTCGTCTCATCCACCACAAAGAGCAAGCGCATCCAGTCTCCAAGTGGACATAAGCCAAGAGCAAAGAATTTGGTTGATGCACCTAGAAAAAGGCTCTTTAGCAGGAGAACATTAAAGCTAGAGAAAATTATTACTATGCAGCAGTTCATCTTGTGCACTATGCAACATCTGCTATACAGAATTAAATACAAAGGAAACAAATATGCTGTACTTTAATATTATTATATTATTGCAAGCTGGAATAGATTTTTAGGTTAATTTCTCAAAATAGTTCGTGGAATTCAGATACTAATTAAATTTCAATTCACAAGCAACTGCTTGCTCTGGACATTATTAATATTCCTACTTTAACTTATTCCTCAATTATTTCATGTGGAGTCCTGTCACAAACCTATTACACAGTGCAATTACGGTGTTTGTTCAACACACACCATTATTTCCAGACACAGCGTGGAACACAGAAACTTGGATAAGTTAACTTGCAACAGAAGCAGCCAAGGATGTCTAAATTAATGCAACTAACGTCGTGTGGTAGTGCAGAAGATCGATTCGATTTTGGCTAGAAAGTCTTTGAAATGCTGTGAATACTTAATAAAATGTATTTTTAAAAGAACTAAATTAAAAGTCTCTGTAAACAGAGGTTCATAAATAGAAACAGCAACATAGATGATCGTTAACTTCTGATACTCACAGAAATTGGGACTAGTTTCCACAAAAAAAAAAAATAAATTCCTTATAGTAACAAATTAAAAATTCATTCTCAGCCATTCAAGCAAGAGCAATGCAAAACCTTTAAAAGTAAGAACCTTGTACCTCTCCTAAGACAAAGCACAGTTGTTTCAACTTTAAATAAAGCAATTGAGTCGCTTGGTACGCAAACACACACCACTGCTGAGAACAGCCCAGTCCCCCTGCACCAGTTAACACCACAAACACACTGGGTTTACTGCTCAGCACAACACATCCTGAACTTTTAAGAGACTTACCACACCTGGCTATGTCTAACCGGGCCAATGACACTGTTCCTAACACCACTGCAAGCAGCGGGTTTTGTCCTCAGTTGCACCTCGTTCCCCTCTTCTGAAGCACTGAGGACAACTACTGTGAAACCAGTGGATTGGATTTAAAAGCACCAGTGACATGTAACGCCATTAATAACGACAGTCAGGCTCAGAAAATACTTCCTGCTCTCAAACTCCCGCATTTGGAGCCTGTAAAGGTGAGAAAAAGTCAAATAATTAAACAGCTTTGCTCTGAAACGCCCGCCCCAGCAGGCTGCAGGCCATTTGCCTAACTGCGAGATCACCAAGCACAATACCTGACTTTCCACAAGGACAAACGGAATGGAAAGCCGGGCTTGTTCCCTCTCGGGCTTTCACCGGAGATTTGCCATCCGCATGGATACCTGTGCTGGATTACAGCTGGGACCCAACTGCAGGTGTGCGATATTAAAAGCCCCAGGAGGGGAGGTTTAGAAGTCAGTGGATATTACTTTTTTGTTGCTTATCAAAAAGTATTCATAAAGAAGGAATTTTTGCTTCTTATGTTTCACAAATCCCCGTCTGCATTATTTGATCACAAACAAATCCAACAAAACCTACTCACAGTATGCTTTTAACAGCTCTCTTCATCCTGATTTACATTTTAAAGAGCCCGCCTACACACGACCGGTGGAAAGATGATCCAACCGCTTTAATCAAGTCCGTGCCCGTTCAAACTCATCTTTGCAATTTTAACACTGAGCAACGCTTTAAAAATTCCTACTAGATTACATCACTGTATTTGTTACAGATAGCCCACTCCATTTTTTTTCCACAGTTATTCAATCAACAGCTCGAGAATCCACAGGTACCGTTCAGACAAACGGTATTTCTGCAAACACTTTCCTCTTGTTAACCCTAAACCCACATAAGTTTAATCTGTGATGTCCCAATGGGTGGTTAAAAAATTAAATCAATGGTGCATTTCCACTGTTGGAAGTACAGCAGATACCCTACTATTTTTTTATGTGCTCTCCTTTATAACATATTAGTTTTCCCACTTTTATCCAATACTCTCCACCTGAATGCTCAGCTGTCAGAAAACTTTCTCTGGAGCAGCTGTTTGTGAATAAAGTTCCCATCAATTATCCAATCTAGAACTGATTTATGCTCCTATCTCCAAACTTGACATTCAACAGCCTCCGGGAGGATTCAGAATTATTTTACTGCTGGCTTTGTCCTACTGCTAACAGTCCCCTCCCAGACCAGCCGTGCCACCACCCCCCCGCAGGCCCCGGTCACTCAGAGCCATTCCTGAGCATCCTGAGCAAGTGACCCGACAGCATCAAGTTAAACGTTCAACACTTGGATTTGATTTATACAATCTCAAACGTGTATGCGCGCTCTATTTTCCAGCCATTATTTTCCACAAATATTACCTATTAGAATTTTAACTTCTGTAAGAACACATTGAAAAGTGATGAGGGATTTTGCTTCAGAGCCACGAAGCATTCCGTTTACAGAAACTAAGGAGAGTCAAATCCAAGAGTGATACCACCACTCCTGCACTTGCTTCACCAATTCTGAGCAATGTAAAACAGAAATAAGACAATAGTTTACTATGTGGCCTCTCCTGAAAATCTACAGTGAAACTAATGCTGCACTGATCTTTACGTCCAGGATTTTTTTATTCAACCACATATTGGCAGCAGAATTTCTGAGTTTCAAGAAATGACAGGGATCTCAGTAACTGCAGCTACAGATAGCGCTCCCAGGGCCAGGAAAGCCATCCACTATGCTCAAAATCCTAAAAAAATGCTTACCAGACACCATGAGCTCAATCCAACAAAAACACAGCTCCCAAGTAAGAGTGTTGCCAAAGCTGCATCAGAAAGGTTATTCTGGTAACACCAAGGGTGGCTTGCACCTTAGCCAGCAGGGTTTAATCTTGTCCAGCTCTTCACTGAAGCCCTGGATTGCCATTCCAGCAGTGCAAAATTGGATTTGCTCTATGGGGAAAGCCTCCTTTCTGTTCTTAAAACACAGGCTTCTAGCAGCCACAAATTAAAAGGAAGAAGTCCACTGCGGAAGGACATCACCTGGCAGAGGGGAGCCTGATGGATGTTAAGATTTCTGTTCCTGAAGTTGCAGAAGTTCTAGAGGACACGCTAGCCTAGCTGAAGACTGAAAGGAAAACGGTGTGGTCAACAGGAAAGTGAAGAGCACTGGGGAGAGTGACAGGGAAGTTAAATTAGTACATTAAAAACAAAAAGCAAAATAATTAGCTTTGTCTCTCAATCATCTTCAGAACAGAAGACAAAGGCGTGTTTCAGGAGTTACCCTGGGAAGTTCCAGCAGGACAGCAGTGCATTTCCTACGTGGTTCCCCCAATGACAGGATTCGCTCCTCCTCAAGACCGACATGAGACATGTTCGCAGAAACCTTGCATTTTTCTGAAACCAGTCCGTACTCAGGAACACCGAAGGCTTTCAAGTCCAATGACTACTTTTAAAAATGAGTGTATCTGCCCAGATCTCCTACCTACCTAGAAAGCCTGCTGGCGTTCTCCGGCCTTGTGACGACAAGTCTTTCTGGCACAGAGGCCAAACGCAGATCATGGCCCCTAATGCCAGCCCAAACACAGGTTAAAATTAAGCTCAGCACCAGTATTACTGCTGCCAACATCAATATATGAAAAGCTTCATTAAGTATGATTTCAGACAAAGTCTTCAGAAGAGTAGCAAACCTATGCAGCATTCTTCAAACTAAGACAAGGGGATATGACATCCACAGCAAAGACGCTGCAAAGGCTGAAAGAGTTTTAGGAAAAGGAAACTGGCAGGAGCTCTGATTTAGTACTGGACTGAATTACCCCTAAGCGTGACTGTGTATCTTTAAATTATTTAGGGTTTTGGAAACTCTTGAAAAATATAAGTGGGAAGGGGACTAGGAGGAAAACACAAAAGCATCTTTCGTTCTCACAACCAAATCGTATTTTTAGTTCAGGAACTCAAAAATATAAAGATTATCTCTGAGGTTATTTATGATCTCAGATACCTGCAATGAAGACATCTATCATTCCTTAAAAATATTCTGGTTTTTTGATTGTTAAGCTGCCCTATTAAAGAGGAGGGAAAAAAAAAAAAAACCCAACACCTCTTACACCTACTCTGTCTCCACGAAGACTGATTTTTGAAAAAGGACAAAGGGTTTTTTGCATCAAAAATATTTGAGTCATGACAGCCTCTAGGAATGCCTCCTGGCATGAATGAAAACACCATTAGACTACACCATCCCGTAAGAGGGGAAGAACATTTCTGTAATTAATTTGAAAATAAATTATTCTGCTTTTAAAATCTAACTTCCTCAGCTATGCAGATATTTACACACTGGTGCATCATGTGTAATCCTGAGCCTCAGGCCTTTGTGGAAGCATATGCAGCTCCACTGAACTGGAACAAAAGCGTCACGTTCAAGTGATCAACAAGGAGTCAGCTTTATAGACTTGCAGTAATCTAAAAATGTTCCACACAGCTTTGATACATATATTTTATTGAGCTATCTAAGCCCACATCTGGCTCAGAATTAAAAAAGATAAGAAAAAGAAGGAAAAAAAAAAAAAAAGAAGAAGCAAAAGCAAAGTCACAGCAGTAGTGACAACGCAAGCGATTCACGGCCTCTGCGCAGCTCACTACGTACACAACCAGAGCTGGCACGGCCTGCCGAGGGAGTAACTCCCACGTGTTTGCACTTACTGCTCTCTCTGCTGAGAAGATCCCACTAAGTCCAACAATTGCTCACTGTCTGCAAGGTAAGTCCTGGAACAGGTGTGGTGATCAAACCTTGTTTTCACCCTTACTGCCCTTGGACAAAACTCTCCAAACTTCAGTAATTTCATTGACAATCATGAGCCAAATTCACCCCACGTAAGATGGCATTTCTTGGTCTGAGCTAACAAAGGGAGCCCTGGGAAGCACGTAAGCCATGACTTTATCTGCATCTTGTTTTTGTAATAGTCTGAATGCAAAAACACTTTGAATACCTAGTGAAAAGCAGGTAATAAATACTTATTCAATAAATACAGTCTCATTAAAATGTTACATAATATTTCCCTGACCATTCTGGTACCGCCCTTCACACCCAGGGCATCTTTGAACCAAATTTCAAACGAGAGCGTTTACGTCGACAAAGTCATTTACGTCCACCGCCTTGTTTCGGTGTTCCCCTAGCAGTGTCTTGCGGCTGAGACGCCTCTCAGAACTTACGGTTCACAGCATCAGCGACCCACAAATCTGCTTCTTCCTAGAGGGGGAAAAGACAACGCCAGGTCTGCCATCGGAAGTCACCCAAAACAGACAGCTCCTGTTCCGTACGGCTGCTGTCCTCCTGCCTCACGGGGGCTGCTCTACAGAGCGCATCCGAACGCGTGCGGTGGGAGTCGGGTCAGTCAGAGCTCTGAGCTGCATTTTTATGTGACGAATGAAAAAAAAAAAATATATATATATAATGAAAAGCGATATGACTTAAAAGTATTTTCCCTCCCTTACTCCTTCTTCCTCACATGTCCTAAATCTCTTCCTGCCAGGGGCGAGGATGCTCGCAAATAATAGTTCTTCCCTGTTACCACTACTATCAGGTATCTATTGAGTCTCTTCAAATCACCTTCGTTAATTCCTTCCAAAAAAATGAATTGTTAAATCTAACAGAAGAATTATGTAGACTACAGGAGTAACCCTTTAATGCAATTTTAGACACTATTATTCAGTACAAAGATTATCTTAATTCTTTTTCAGTAGAGTGCCTTACACCATCCATGAGGCTTTATTTCAGGAGCAGACCTCGCAAGTGTTATTAGAACAAAAGTAACAACATATTTTTCTCATTTTAAGTAGCAAGTTTTCATACAGTTTTCCTTTACATAGTATCTCTGGATTTATACAAGTGAGCTGTAACTAGCTGCAAATAACCTCGAGCAATGACTATGATGTAAGAATTTCTGCTCATAGCATCTCCTGGGTTTACTCCTTCTTACTTTTTTTTTTTTAAAAAAAAAAAAAATCCCACAGATTTGAATAAACCTCTGCCTGTTGGCATTTTAAGCCCATCAGACATCTCACCCAGGTAACTCAGTCTTCCTCATGTACTGAAAGACAGCTCTCTATGTACACACAGACTGTACTGGTTAACTGAAAATTCACCAATGAAACCCAGGAGCCCTAAGAGAGCAGCAAGTGCCAACAGCAGCGGGAAACCTGTGAAGACCGACATTACGTAGAGAATCAGTTCTCTTGCTCTGTAAATTTGGAGAGGGAATGGAGATAAGGGAGACAGGAATCCCTAACACCCAATAGATTCAAGGGTTTGATTACCTGCCAGAAGTTACCAAGTAGCAGATCCATATTGAAAGCTGAATGCACTTAAGAGAAATATGGTGACTGCATAATCCAGAGATTATTACAAATTACTAAAAATGCAAATAAAGACACTACCATTTCAGTTTTGGCTCACTTCAAGAGGAGTGCCAATTCCTCCCTGGAAAACATCAGAGGATGGGGCATCTCCCTCCACAGTACAGGATCCACACCGCTTAACTGACATAGAGAACAGCAGCAGCTCAGTGAGTCTGGATTAAACAAAGACCAATTAAGCACTCATAAACCACCCCCCAACGCCCCCCAATCCCGAATTCCTGCCTGCAAATACCCAAACACGTCAACAGAGAGGCACACACCTCAGGGACGGCACCGCAGCTCCACTCCTCAGCAACAGTTCCGCCTCAGCTCCAGCACACGGAGCCACAGGTCTCCTTGCTGCCAGAAATTAAATCCATTCTACGTGGCTCTGGAGCCAGGGGATTCAGAATAAAAATTAAGCCACTTCACAGGAAAGAGGAAACCCCAACAAAACTCACAGACCTTTTCTATTTTTCTGCTCAAAACAAAGAAACAAACCCCAGCCTCCTTGCAACAAACATTATCCTGTAACTCACCCAACTGAGACGAGACAGGTAAATACATTTATCCCGCTATAACACTACAGGCTGATGTGTGCCCAAACCAAAGCGCTGAAACAAAGCGAGCCTTTTAATAGGATCTACTAACTTCGTAAGCTGAATAATTTAAAATTTTGGTCTCATGTAACACAAATAAAGCCCCCTAACGTGACTAAACACCACAATACACCACTCATGCTCATCATCTTCCACTCAACTTTTTTCTAGTGACAGTATTTCTTAGTTCAAACAAATAAACATATTCTCAAAGTATAGTCAAATATTTTTACAGCTGAGGGTTTTTCCCTCGCTCAACATGAGAGCTGAACAGGGAAAACAAATAAGCAAGCAGTGAAAAAAACAAGTCAGAAAACCCACATCAACTGTGTACTGCGATTAGGTACGCAGCACCGATAGCCAACAGAATCCCCACACAGAGTAAACTGAACGTACGCAAACAAACCTACAAAAGCAGTCTGTGCTTAAGCCCTACACGCTCAAATTCCTGAAATAACAAATACAAATTTAGCTTCTGAGTGTACCTCCTAACGGGAAAGCTTGTTAACTCTGGTTAAGCAAAACAACAACAACAACATAATGATCACCAGAGCTGGTTTTCTAACTCTATAACCTAGCTTCACCAGAACCTGAAAGTCAAGACCAATCTGGCAGCAGGGTTCAAGCTGTGGAGATCTACACTGTGTAGTACTCTACGCTCTTCAGAAAAGCGAATAGGGAACAATGGCCTGACAAAATATAGATGTAAGAAATTCAAAAGAATAAAATGACTGCGAGGAGTCTTTCTAAAGAATTTTAGAAGGCTGATAAAATTTATTGAAGGCGAGGAATGCTCATCAGGATGGGCAGCGCGTTCTCCGAGACCACAGCACCGCCAGTCAGTACTGATACAACATCCATTAAAACCCAGACCCAAAGAGCAGCAGCCTCTCTGTCCCCTCTGCAGCAGCAGCTCTGGCCAAAGCACAGTGGCTGTGGGACAGGATGGAGTTACTCACACGCCAGGACACCCACCATAGGAGTTGTACGGGCAGCTGGAAAATCAATTTACAGAACAGTATTTTACCCTCGGAGAGGTCAATATTTATGCTGCCCTAGGAATTTCTTTTCATTTCAGAAGTGTCAAGAAAGCTGAACAATGTTGAACCACGCAAACACAAATAAAAAAGGCCAGTGGGAATGCATCGGGTATTTATTGCTACCAGCTTCTCACTGTAAATAATCTCCTGCCAGGCTCGATACTTGAAAGCAACTCCTCCAACAATATCCACCCATCCTCCCTCTTTTGGTGTGGGATGAGGAAAGACCATTAGCCCACTCCATAAAAGTGGAAATGTTTAAATGCTCACATTCTAGCTGGTGGCTGAAACTCTCTTCTATCCAGCTGTGAAAGAGGCAACCAGGGGTGGCCAATAATTTTATAACGGAAGAAAACTTCCACCGTGAGCACTGAAGTCCCAAACACCTTCTCTACCAGCTCAATCCCCATGTGTGAGCAGAGAGCAGAGGTTACCTATGATACCTGAAGTAACAGAACACAGAATAACACAGCAGGAGAACTTGGGCTGAACCAAAGACTCATTTAATGGAGCCAAAGGTAAAGGAAATTGGTTTTCACTATTACAGCTTCTTGAAAAATCCACTACTTAGAAAAGATAACTTTTGGGCTTCAGCAAGAGATTTTTTTCTTAAATAATTTTTTTTTTCTGCTCTTTCTCTACTTGCACTGCTCTAGGCAGTGAAAAGATCTTAAATAACAAGCTCACTAGGAGATACGACTCTTAACTGCAAAGTATATTTTCCAAGCCTAATGCTATTTTGGCAATTCAGAATTTTAAGCAGCTCAATATGTATCCTCAATTTATTTAGGAATGCTTCATATACATTTTTGTTAAAGAAAGTATAAGTTTAGGAAAAATAATAAGGTCAAAAATATAATAAATGCACTAGTTTTTTATAGTTTTCATGAATTGTTCAGCTCCATTTGTTCAAATAAATTCAGTAAGCAATAGTAAAAATAACGAGATTAAGATGTAAAACCAATTCAAAGATGATGGATTCACAGAAACCTAAAAACAAGAGAAAAGCAAAAGGGTAGTTTATCATTGTTATTACAAAAGGCAGCATATATTAAATTCAATACAAATGCAGGAAGTACTAACGAGGAAATGTTCAGAAAGATGGGAAGGGGAGATGCTGATCTTCACTCAGGCTGTGCCTCTTGCAGATGAGGCTGCTACTGAGGAGAAAGCAGCACTGCTCTTATGTTTTAAAGCAGAAATACAAAATTCTACAGAGTTCCAAAAGTGTACATTAAACAGACTTTTCCATGAAGAGTATTTTACCTAAAAATGCTAAAAACCAAACTTTTGAAAATTCTGAGGTACCACAAAATCAACCTTTTTATTTTTGTAATAGATGCTCAAGAGGTCATACTTCAGAACCTCAGCCACAGAGTAAACAGCAGGAATGACCTCTAATAATTTTGCTTTTTAATTTATATTCTGATATTGAAGTGATTTTCTAGTACTTATTAGATTAACATGAAAAGGCATCAAAAAAGTACACCTACTATTATTCATTTTCTAAAACAGTTCTGAATAAGATTTAAATGTTTTTTAAGAAAAAAAAATTGTCATAAAATGCTTTTTTCAAATAAACACTCTGAAAATGATAGGTGATGACCGCCTCCTACTCATGCCAATCCCTTATCAATTTTGAACTTCCTCTGAAATGGTAAGCAAAATAGCTTTTAAAGTTATTTCACTTTTTTCAATCACAGATCTTTAAAGAGCAGACCCAGGAAGACATCACTGCTTGTACAGTTTCCTCACTAAATCACAGCAGTAGATATTGGGAATAATCAGGTATCCTGGGGCATTTTTCCTGCAGCAAGTTATTTTCCTATCATGGTCCATCTGTACTTTTATTACTTATTAAAAGACCAATATACACACAGTGCAGTGCCTTGCCATTACTCTCCCTTGTATTTCTAAACATCAAAGTCTTCCAGGCTTTCACAATAGGAAAAACCCCGTGTCACCCTTTAGGAGATCAGATGTTTAGGGTTTGGACTTACCCACTGCATAACTAAGTAGGAAAAAAGCTGAAGCTCCTGCAGATCTTAGACTTCTCCTTAATAATCTTTTTCCTTCTGAGTATCAGGGATATCATGATATTGAACAGAACAGTGTTATTGCAGCGCCTTGGTTTTTTCTGAATCCACTTAATATCTATTAGTTTCCTTTCTCTCTCTCTTTTCTTTCTTTTTATTTAAACACAGCAATGTTGCACAAAAAAGTTAACAGTAGAAATCAAAAGCAGAATAGCCAATTAGCAGTTGAACTGCTAGATCTGCTTCGTGGAGAATTTTTATTTGACCCCAGGAATGCTAGCTGCTCAAGCAGACTAAACAAATTTGATTCATTTCTGTGTGCTGGGATTGGGGTGTACAGACCTGAGCCAGGCTGGCAAGGTTTAATAATAGTTCACGTTTGGCATTACACAGCCTAGAGACAAAATTTATTTTCTTCTACAGGCTGAAGTTACTTTTATGCCACCTGGTTTAGATAAGCTGCTCGAGTTTTGCCTGTTGTGATCTGAACAGCTGCTCCGTGAAGATGAAGGGACGAGGCCAGGAATGGTTAATAACTCTCTTAAATGGAAACACTGTTGAATCATTCATTTTCCTCACAACAGATTGCGTAAAGCCTTCTCAGTGTTTAAGTCTAACCAACATTTAACTAGAAATAGTAATCCTTGCTGAGATTTTCCCATCCTGGCACTAGTTTCTCTGAGAAGTGTCCATCTGGCTTCTAGCCAAAGCTGTAAGAGACATTTATTAAAACCAAAGTTTGAGAGCTTGGGGAAGGGGTGGGTGGAAAATTCAAGACAACAATGAAAATCTGTGTCGGTTTTTACCTACAACACACCACGGTCTCCTTCTCTCCTTAATTCAGAAACATCATTTGTTCTCCCCACATCATCTTTCCACTCAGCCTTTGACTTTAATGATGATTCTCTGCATCAAAAAATTGTTCTCCATTGCCTTTCATAGCTGCAACTGTTACGGTTCTCTGTCCATCTCTCCAGTAATGCCTTCACAGCGTCTCAGACAAGACGCCTGCTTTCTTTCAATTCATCTACTGTATCAGAGGAGGAAGGTAAACAATGTATTCATACATGTTTATTTATCAAACAAATTATTAGATGCAAAATAAAAGACACCTGTAGATTGGTAGTGCTAACACATGACTGCCAGAAACACTAAATGCTAGAAGTATAACTGGTAGAGTCTCAAGGCAAAAATAGAAAATAGATCAAGTTAACCTAAACCTAAGTCCTTAACGTATTTACGATCGAATTCGCTGCAGGAGGCTGCTAGAACTTTGGAGACAAACTGGAGGACACTTCACGGTATTCTTGCTCTCCTCTTGCATCCCTTCCCTAGACATTTGCTAGGCCATGATCAGTTGCAGGACAGTAAATGGTTCTTTGATCTGACCTAATTCTGTCAGATCCCTGAACAAATCCCCCCGCTCCTGGGGGCTCACAGGCTTGGGCTCAGGCCAACTCTGACAGTGCAGCCTTCCAAGTATGTAACGAAGAGCTGGAAGAAGCCTCAGCAAGGGCCCGTCCCTCTTTTGTTGCTTGTAGCTCAGGCCAAGCCTAAGGGTGGAAACCTAAGCTCAAGCTACAGGTAGGCCTGTGCCTAGTACTGCACCTCTCCAACGCTGATCCCGAGCTGCTGACGTGGCTCTCTGGCCCGACGTTGGACCTGCTTCATCACTATGGGCCTGGCTGGTGGTCTGGACTCTTAGCTGCTCACCACCTCACGGCCTCTGCCTGTCTTGCTGTGATCTCTGCTCCCAGCTGGCATTTTCTTATGGAGCAGCAATCTTGCCTAGATCTATTACT
>JAAGAY010015950.1:32266-62314 GCA_011801015.1 Ardeotis arabs | reverse complement strand
AAATGCACTGCAAACCCCCCCCCCCCACCATGCACTGCAACCCTGCACAGACCCCGCCAAGCCCCAGTATCCCCTGTCCGCAGGCAGGCAGGGGGTCTTTGCTCCCCTCACCTTGAGCCTGGGCGATGAGAAGGGCGGCAGCCAGCAGCAGCAGCGGCAGGAGGAGGCGTGGAGCCATGGTGGGTGCTGCGGGCGATGAGCTGGGCAAAGCTGGGGAGCTGGACGCGAGCTGCTTGCCTTGCGCCGAAGCTGCTCCTATTTATCCCTGGATGCTTTGCTTTCATTTTCGGCCGGCCAGCCTGGCAGGCAGCCCACCAGCCGGACGAGGGCTGGGTGATGGAGAAGAGGGAGGGTGGGGGGATTCCTGTAAGCAGTGAGCCCCCCCTCAACGGATGCGTCCGGTCTTGTTCCCAGCTGCCCATCACAGCGTGGGGTGCCAGGTGGGGGCACACCGGAGACACGGGCCCCCTCACGGATAGATGAGTTCATGGGCTCCTGTTTCCTACCCAGTCTCACAACCTGCCGCTGCCTGTTCTTGGAGGGTCTGGTGTTGCTGCGTGCCTGTTTGTTTCCCAGGTAGAGACCCTGGCAGGTGGCCAATCCTTTAGGAAAACCAAGGAGTCAATCTGTTTTGCTCCCCCAACTCCTGCTTTGCTCCTGAGCCAAGCGTCCCACCCCACGCAACTCAGAAGGGGCTCAGGGTGACCCCCATATCCCAGCCTCTGAGCCCCCATCCCTTTCCGGTTGTCTTGGGGACCTCCTGAACACATCTGTAGGGCTGGGATGTGCAGGGGACGTGCTGCAAATGGGGCTGCGGGTGGAGAGCACAGCCCACCCTGCGTTGGTGCTGATAGCGAATTGTGGGGAGCTGAGGATGGTCAAGGACCTCAACCAGCTGACAGGAATCTCCTGAGATTCAACACAAATGAGATGTAAAGTCCTATGGGTGAGATGGTGTGGTCCTGTGCAGCTGGATAGGCTGGGCATGGCAGGCGAGATGGAGGCTATGCAGAAATGTACCAGAAGGAGCTGAGCAGGAGCCCGCAAGGCACCCTTGTGGTGGCAAAGGCCACCCAGAGAGATGGCCACGTGGCTGGACCAAGCCCTGAGCAACCTGGTGCAACAACAGTCCTGCTCTGAGCAGGGGATGGCCAGAGACGTCCACATTTTCATGTAATCACCAGGGCATGGTCTGGAAGAGACCAAGAACTGCTTCGGGCAATGCGTTCCAGTGCTTGGAATGTTCTGATGTTGAAAACTTTTCCCTCACTATTTAATTGGGATTTTCCTTGATGCATCTGCTGCCGCTGCCTCTCACCCTGCCCCAGGGCTCCTCTGAGAAGACCCAGGTCCCAGCATCTCTCCAGTCCCCCCGGGCAGTCCCCACCAGCAAAGACCCCCACTTTGCTGCCCTATCCCCATCTTCACCACCCCACCGCTCACAGCCCCTCTTTGCCTGCTGTGGCCTTCAGCTCCTTGGCCAGCACCGCTCCCACTCCTTGTATCCCAGAAGCCCGAGTGGGATGCAGAGTTGTGATGGGGTCTCCTCAATGCTGGTGGGGGCTAAGGCCTTTCTCCAGCTCCACTGCCTGCACCCTGGGGTGCAGCCCCAAGACTTTTTACCGGTTCCTGATAAGGACCCTCATAAACAGATATCAAGGGCAATGAGTAACCCAGGGGGAGATCAAAGTCCCGACTGCTGTAGAAAGCAGAGCCGTGATAAGATGCCCAGGCTCTTGCCCCCCTCAGTGGGGAGGGGGCAATGCTGGCATCACTGTGGGCAAGACTCACCAACAACTGCCCTGCAGCTCTCTCTTGGGCAAGGAGACCAGCAAGTTGCAGCGGCTTGCTACCTTCCTCGCGGACAAGTTGGGTGTCTGGGGCAGCGTGGGATCCAGGGCTGCACTCCTGTGGCTTCACCCATCACCTGTGCAGAAGAGAAAAGGGAGCTCCCATGTTGGGGAGTACCCATGTGCCCAGCACCCAAACTGGGGGAGGCAGCTCCCCACGCATTCGTGCAGTGCCGAGGTTGATGTGGTCTCAGGAAGCAGCCCCTGGGGCATTCAGCAGGCACTGGCCATGGGCAGCAGCGCATTGCGTGCAGGTACAAATCCCTGGGGTGCCTGGCAGCACCTGGTCCCTGGAGGTGTCTTATGTGCTGGCACCCATCCCTCCAACCTAAAGCACCAGTGGCATCAAGCCAGGGGAGAAAAAGAAGAGCTACATGGGCTCTTACTGCCTTTCCAGCCTTCATTTGTGCAGCCTCTCCAGGCAGCAGCATTCAGCTGAGCACCTGGATGGACCCTTGCCCTGGGCACATCTGGGACATTGTCCCACTGCAGACCCATGTGCTGGAGAAGCTGGGAGACTACTGATCCCATGGCCATCCACCCTGGTGAGGTGTCTCCTCAGAGCCTATGTGGTACGAGGACAAGGGATGTGGAGGGAGGGGAGGCATGACATAGGTTGTCCCCAGCATGGACTGGTCCAGCCCCGGGTTCCCTCCACTCCTAAGGAGCTCAGGAGAGCTCTACAGTCCCATCGTGGAGCCTAGCCACCTTCCTTGCCCAGTCCCAGCCCCAACCACAGCAGCAGGCGCCTGGAAAGTCCCTGCCTTTCTGTGTGTTTTTTCAAGATACAGCAGCAGCATCCTCTGGCCAGAGGCCAGCCCCAAATACAGTCTGAGCTGCTGAGGAGGGTCAGGGCACGTGTTCCCTTCACAGGCGTCAATCCTTGGAAAGTCTCTGGTTGCTCCAGTTTGCACCCTGAAGAAAGCAGCCGGCTGAGCAGACCCTCACTCCAGCCCCTCCAGGGAAGGTGGGCTGGAGAGGACCCAGGAGGGAACAAACTGAGGGGAAGGGCACTTGGCTGTTGCTCAGGCTGAGCAACGCAGACGCATCTGCATGCCTGAGCAGCAGGACCCCATGGAAACCCCGCCCCCCACCTCCCTTCCTGCCTCCCTTCCCTCAGAGCCCCCAGTTTATTCCTTCCTCCCCAGATGCATTGCTCTGTCACCTGTTCCACCAGCCCGGAGAAGAAAGCAGGGACCTTCTGGCAATGAGAGAGGGGCGAGCATCCCTGTTTGCAGGGGTGTCATGAGGCAGAACAAATTTTTGGGATACAGAGGGGCTGCTGGGGGTGAGGGGTGGAGGTAAGGCTTTTTAGGACTCTCCAACACCAGAAGCCATTCAACCAGGCACAACACCTTGCATGCAGCTGCAAAAACCCATTTCTCACCAGGTTGGGCTCTTGCAGCTTCCTGCTTTTTCCCAGAGCTTGGAGGTGCAGGGTGGAAGCAGACAGGGAGGAGGACATAACCAGGCAGCGTACCCCTTTGGAGTGTCTCAGCTACAGGGAACCCCTTCCTGGCCTCAGGGTCTGTGTCAGACACTGCACAGAGCCTTTGCAACTGGGAATGGTGCCTCCATCTACCCCCACGCTTGAGCAGTCCTGCTCCTGCCCTCTGTGCATCCCTGCAGTGGAAGGGATCTCCAGGCTGCAGGAAGAGGAGAGGGTGTCCTGGGCAGAGACCACAGTGTTGCCGCACACCGACTGTGCAAAAACAGTGGGGACATAGCAAAGATCACTAAACCACCTTGCTTGTGAGCCTTTCCCAGGCAGTGAAACCACTGGGGGAGCTTGTAGGGACTCACTTAAACTTCCATCCCAAATGCTTCCCGTGTTCATACCCCGCATCCCAGCACCAGAGCCTCAAGTTCGCCTACGAATTACTTCCCTGGCTGCCAGCATTGCAGTTTCCTGGCATCTCACCCTGTAATGCCAGGAGATGCTTTCTCCTGATCCCACAGCCCCAGATCTCATCCAGCTCTGGGCTGCCCTTCAGCCCTGCAAAAGCCCCCCCACAAGCTCTGTCCCTCTTAACCAGTCAGCGGGGTCGGCTCCCTGAGTGGCTCCTTGGGTGCATGCACGACCAAAGGCATCGAGGGGAGCCAACCAGAGGGGACTGGGAATTTCCAAATCCTTCTGGATGCTGCATCCGAGTTAACATCACTGCTAACAGGAACAGGGTCGCGCAGCTCCGCTCAACCCTCTGACCAGCAAATTCCTTCCTGCAGAGGCCCCGATTCCCAGGGCTCAGCGCAGAGGTAGCTTGCAAAGCCCATGGTGGAAAGCCCCCGTGGCTGGGAAGGGGAGCGGGCTGCCTGCCAGGCACACCGTATAGAAATACTGTATGGCCAAACGGTCCTCGGGAAGCAGGGAAGAATTGCTGGAAGCCGCCAGCGCACGAGCTGAGCGGGCTCCCCGCTGGCTGCCGAGCCGTCCGTCCCCAGGCGTTCCATGAGGCTGATGGGAAGAGCAGGATGAGCACAACACGCTGAGAAGAGCAGGGAAGGCAGCTCCCTGCGTATCCCCTCCACATGCACAGGCACTGGAGCTAGCTGGGCTTAGAGAGGGTCTTTGGCCAGAAGTTTGTCCCCCTCCAACATGCCCCAGGTGGAAATTTGGGTTCCCAGCCGGCTGTGGGTGCAAGGAGTTAACCCTTTGGTTGCCAGCGTGCCTGCAGAGCAGCTCAGTTGCTTTGGGGCTGGACAGGCTTGCTGCTGGAATATGTGCAGGGGGGTAGTGAGCAGGCTGAGAGGGACCTGAGCGGGTCCTGCGCCACAGAAAGATGCCCTTTTCCCACAGTATCCTCTGCCTGGCGTGCAGTGCTGCCCGTAGCGCTCCCCCAGACCCAAAGTCAAGGGACTGGGCAGGATCTGTATTTTGTCTCACATGGAAAGCACATGATCATGGTGGCTCAGCTCTCTGTTGTCCTGATCCAGGCATTGCTCAACACACAGGACCCTTTGGGCTCGGGCTGTTGTGAGAGTGAACATTTGTCACTGCATCACCAGGAAATATATTTGGTGCTGAAAGGAGTGATGGAACAGACCCTGTCCCTCCATGGCAAAGTGGAGACATACATGGGGTGGCTGAGGTTCTTGGTGGAAAGGCTGGTGGTGACAGGCTCGTGCTCTCGGCCAGAGAGCAAGAGACACTGCAGCAAAGAGAGGTTCAACTGTGCATAACTATCCAAAAACTGTGCCCCTCTCAGCCAGTCTCCAGCCCTTCTGCCAACCACGGGCCCAGCCCTCCCTCTTCCAGCAAAGAGCACATCAATCCTCCATCCAGAAACCCCACGGTTCCTCATACGGCAGTGTAAAACTCAGTGGAAAGTGCTGGCACCAGCCCAGCCTTTGCTGAAAGCGGAGATGTAACAAGTCATAAATCCTCTCTACGGCAAAGTGCGCAGCAGCCCCCAAAGCAAGACACAGCATGGCACGCGTGCCAGCCGAGCCAGGAGCACGGCGCAGTTGGAAGTGGGCGGGTTGGCTGGGCCCCGTCAGGGCTGCCGTGCACACACACGTATGCTTCGTGCAAAGACATCGTCCTGGCGTGTGAATTCGGAGAGACTTGAGAAGCTTCTGGGGAAAAAAAAAGCCAGCCGAGCGTTCTCACAGAGGAAACTGCTCCTTCTCGCTCTTGGGATGTTGTGTTTTGTACTTGACACCCAGCAGAGCCCTGCGGCAGATGCCCAGCCACCACCCAGTGGCCCACTCTGCCCCGCGCTTCTGGCACGAGCTCAGCCCCGCGGGCTGGAGAGCCTGGACCCGGCCTCCCAACAAAACAGCAGCTGGCACATGCCGCAAGTTCATCTGGAGGGGGGAAATGGAGACAGAGAAATTAAAGACAGCTGAAGGGAAATGAAGCAAAACATGGAGGAGAGGTTGCAGAAGACGTTAGAGCAACGTGTAAGCTTGGAACTGGATATGCTTCAGCCAAGGCTGGAAAACACCAGAGAAGAGCTCTGCTCCTGGTGACGGCTCAGCTGGCCACCTCAAGCAGGGAAGCAGCCACCCAACCCCAGACAGAGACCTGCTGCGTTGCCTGCCAGCTCCGTGGGTCACAAGCATCTGGACTTGGGATCGGAGAAAGCACCAGTGCCAGGAGGACATCTGAATAGCAGCCGGCGGAGTCCTTCCCAGCAGCCTGCATGCAGAGGAAACGGCTACTGGAAGGGACGGAAATGGCCGGGGCGCTCCACAATGGTCCAGCTCCACAATGGTCAGGTCTCATCCTGCCCGGATATAATTAAAAGATAGGAAGAAGTTATATACTCCATACCTAAATATTACTGGTCATTAACGGTAATTCAGAGCAGCAGAGCAGAGCGGTAGAGCTGTCAAAAACCAGCAATAGGTGACTCCAATGTGGGGCCAGCACTTCAGGAATGACCTGAGGCTCATTTTGGCACCCAGGCGAACAGGAGCAATGCAGAGGGGATGTTCTGTGCCACCAAGGACACCAGCACATTGCAAAGCAACCTCTTCCCAGGCGCACATGGAGCAGGGGTTAACCCGCACCGAAGACTCAAGGAGTCAAGATTGGCCATTTGACCTGGCCTTCAAACTGGTGTCTCCAAGAGGAGTCAAAGGGCACACGCCTGAACATGGGAAAAAAACAGTGTTTGGAACCCAGACTCTGCTTGAGATGCCGCAGCCGGCCGGCAAGCATCCCAGCTCCTTGGTTCGGCGGGTGGCTGCAGGCGGTGTGCGATGACGGGCTGGGAGCCGCGCGAGGGGCTGGAAATTCCCTTTGGATCTGGGGATCAAGCAAGACGGCTGTTTACAGCAAGGGAAGAGCTGCATGGCCAGAAGCCGGGAGACCTCCCGGCAGCATTCGCCTGCCAAGGCCTCGCAGACCCTGCAATGGCAGCTCTGGGAACGTCACCCAGGTGGTTTGCAAGCCCCTCCTGGAGGGTGCCTTGCTGGGGCATCAGGAGGAAGGGGAGATACACCACCGTACCCCCTCAATGGGTCCTGTCCCAACACCTTGGCAGCAGAGCAGACCCTGCATGTCGCAGAGGTCTGGAAGAGCTCAGGGCTGCCAAGACGAGACTGAGCCCAAGTCCTGTCCCGTGTCCCCCAGAAATGACTGATGGTGGTCGCAGCCACAAAGGGGAACTAAGAACATCACAAGGGCTGCAGCCCCAGTTTCCATCTGTGCTCCACTCCAAGCCTGAAGGTCCATGTGACAGTTGCCAGCACTGCAAACCCCACATGGCTGCACCAAGGCAAGGTTACAGAGGCAAGAAAGAGGTTTAGGAGACCAGTTGATGTGGTTGGCATTACTTGATAGGCAGGGAGAGCATTCTTGGGACATGCTGCTGTCTCCACTGCTGACAGCTACCTCCCACTGGACAGTGGACCACTTAGAGAAACACCACAGCCCCTGAAGCCCCTCAGAACACAGCTCTGACAGATGTGGTCTATCCCATGCCCCATGGGTTTCTTTCTCCGCTCAGCAGGGAGACGAGGCCAGATCCAACTCTTCCCGTAGGTTTCCAGATACAAATCCTCTTCTGCTTGTTCCCCTTTCTTCCCACTCTCTCCAGAGCCTTATTAGACTCAGGCTCAGTGCTGAGTTGGGCAGGACATGTCTCACCAACAACTCACATCAGCGGTTTCACCCTCCCATCACAGCCCAGGGGTAGCACAGCTTTAACTTAAAAATAGTCTGACCTGCTATTGTGGGTTAACCCCAGTAAGCATCTAAACCTACAGCTCGCTCACTCCCCCGCAAGAGGGATGAGGGAGAGAATCAGTAAAAGTGAGAAAACTCATGCCTTGAGATAAAAGACAGTTTAATAGGTAAAGCAAAAGCTGCATGCACCAGCAAAGCAAAATAAGGAATTAATTCTTAGGAAGGAAGTAAATACCTTCATCACATGTAGCAGCTATTTGGAAAGATAAATGCTGTAATTCTGAATGTCCCCCTCTTCCTCCTTCTTTCCCCAGCTTGTATTGCAGAGCATGACACCATACAGTATGGGATATCCCTCTGGTCTGTTGGGGGTCAGTTGTCCGGGCTGTGTCCCCTCCCAACTTCTCGTGCACCTTGAGCTTACAGAAAAGGCCTTTAGACTGTGCAAAGAGCGTTCAGCAATAATTAAAACATCCCTGTGTTATCAACACTATTTTGGTCACTAATCCAGAAGACAGCATGATATGAACCACCATGAAGAAAATTAAGTCTATCCTAGACAAAACAGTGTAATCTCCACCCCTTATTTAATACTGTTTACATCACGCTCAGGCCCCACACCATCCAATACATCCTCACTAACCACCTCCCCCCAGCTTCCCATCCTTTGATACAATACACAGACATCATTCCCTTAGTCTATTTGCTACCCCTGTAAAATGCCCACAAAATGTCCATTGGGTTCATTTAGTCCATGACTTTGGGCTCCATCTGTTATGGTGGTCACTCAGAACAGAAGTGGTGTGTTGTGTGGAGTTACTGTGTACCAAAGCCAGCTCAGGTTGGGTCTCTGCTGCACTTGCACTACCTTCCTTGTCCTCCATCGGTTCAGGTAGTTCCTGCTGGAGTTATTCCTATACCATGCAACTCAAATATGGGTTGCAACAATGTAAAGGTGTTTCCATTACAACCTCCACTCCTGGACCCTATGGACCAGAACATAGGGTTTAACATTTCAATGAACTCTTCTTGCCCCTGCTCTGCCATAGACTTATCCATAGGCCACAGTGTCTTCAGGGGAGAACCTGCTTTAGCATGGCCTTATCTGTGGGCCACAATCTCTTAGGGGTGTTCTTGCTCCAGTGTGACCTTATCCATGAGCCACAGTCTCTTCAGGGGTGTACCTGCTGTGGAGTGGACTTAACCATGGACATAGACATTTTGAGGTGTTCTGGCATGGCCCTATCCATGGCCACAGATGCTTCAGTGTGTTCGCCGTTGCTGTTGCCAGAATGTGCGCAGGCACAGCAGAGCCAGATGATAAGCGGTATGGCAAGAGCAAAAGCTAAAAGCAGCCACTAACAAGCACTAGACTCTAATATAGAGTAAGGCAAGCAAGCCTCATGGCAAGCACAGGAGCTTGCCAATTAGTAGCTAAACAGCTATAACAACTATAAATTCCATCTAGCACACTCCTATCAAATCTGTCATTATCTTGAACCATTCAAGCACCAGACTGGGTGCCAAAAAGTACTCTATCCCAGCCAAAACCAGTCCGTCTGCCATATCCCACATAAACACCTTCCTATTCCCCTGCTGGAGCTTCACCATCCCACTCCAACTCTGCCCATGATGCTGTAGAAGTCCTAGGTGGGATCACTGTAAGCACAAACTGAAAGAGCCAACCTCCTTCTACTGCTTTGGCTATTCTAGGCCAAAATACAATAGTCAGAGAGCTTTATTTTGACAGACATGAAGGACAGAAGCAATGTTTATGTTCATCCTGTCTGACCGCAGGCCAGGAGTTATCATCAACTGAGCCCACTGTCACGATCGATCAGGTCAATTCCTCTTCTATAAACACAACCTAGATAGCCCTGTTGTCCATCAGTATGTCCAGTCTCAATAGTTTTGGCAGCTAAAATAACCTGTACTTACAAAATGTGCGGCTGGCACAGACACCAGGGCATCACAAACAGGGCGTGTACCCTTGTGCACATGTACATCAGCAAACCACTGCTGACACTATTCAGTTCTGGAGTCAGACTTTCAGAAAAAAAACAAAACCAAACTAGTAAGGCTTTGAAAAAAAAGGATGAGGATGGATATGGCTCCAGATATCCAAGCCAGAACCTCCGTTTATGGCACTGGGGAAGTTTTGATAGATGTCTCTAATGGGGCAGGAGACTGGTGTGCAGCCTTCACAGGCACCCAAACACATAGTGTCCCACCAGATTTGCTCCACAACAGTACTCATCAGGCACATATACTGATTCAAAGCTGCAGGGCTGGACAAGAGAGCAGCAAGCAGTTCTCCACCACTTTGGTTGGCCATGACCAACAGTTTGTTCCCCACAGTAACCGTGATGATGAGCTTTCTCATGGCTACAACATCCAGTTTCCATGAGGAACACTCCACAAAACAGATACACCCTCTACTCAATGTATCACAAGGAAACCCTACAATGGGCAGGAGGGACCCCGGCCTTCCCAGGGATGGAGAACTGGTGGCACTTGTGGAGGCTGTGGAGCAGTTCCAAAGCCCCAGGCTGCTCCAAAGGTGTCGTGGGTCAGTGCTCAGAATGAACCTGACCCAAATGTCCACGGTGCTCCTGCACTCCCAAATCTTGAGTTGCTTCTCACTCCACAAGAGTGAGTTGCCTGTAAAAAAGATCTTAACTGGAAAATAGCAAGGAAGCTGGCGTCTCCTCTGTCAAAGAGCTCAAACGCTTCCTCTGTACCTGGGGAGATGAACGAGTGATCTGCCTTGGCCCATCTGGTACTTCCCAGAGCCCTTCCTTGGTCCCAATGGGCTGATGTGTCCTGTCTCCATCCTTGCAATGTGTCTCCAGAGCCTTGGCAGGCAGATGCTGCCGCGAGGTCGCCCAGCTTCTGGCCATGCAGCTCTTCCCTTGCTGTAAACAGCCGTCTTGCTTGATCCCCAGATCCAAAGGGAATTTCCAGCCCCTCGCGCGGCTCCCAGCCCATCATCGCACGCCGTCTGCAGCCACCCGTCGAACCAAGGAGCTGGGATGCTTGCCGGCCGGCTGCAGCATCTCAAGCAGAGTTCTGGTTCCCAACATTGTTTTCCCTGTTGTCTGGTGGGTGCCTCTTCTCTTCTGCCTCCCCTTAGAGACCAGTTCAGTATGACACAGGAGGCCCTTTCCCCTTGGCAGAGGGTGATGGAGACAGTAAGATCGTCTTAATGCAGATGGGACTGTTGTGGCATGTAGGCAGTGGATAAAGGGACATCCCTGTGCAATCAAAGCAGATCTACCTTTGGTGGCCCAGCTACTGGGTGCACACATCCATGGAACCGTGCACCGCGTGTGCACTCTGAAGGTTCAGCTCCTCGTTTTAGGACCAGAGGTCCCATCCTTTCCTCCCCTAATGGATCCTGTCCTGACGCTTTGTCAACAGAGCAGACCCTACATCTTGCAGAGGTCTGGAGAAGTTCAAGGCTGCCAAGACGAGATTCAGCCCAGATCATGCCCCATGTATCCCAACAGTAATTGTGGTTGCAATCAGGAAGGGGATTTTGCACCCCCAGGAAGACCACAAGGGCCATGGCCCTAATTCCCATCTGCACAGGGCTCTGCTCCAGTACCGAAGGTCTCTGTGAGAGTTGCCAGCATTGCAAAACAACAGCGTCACTGGAGGGAGAAGATACACAAACCAGCAGCAGAGCATTGTGTGCTGTTTCAGTGCCGAAAGCTCTGGGGATGTTCCTGCTCTCTCTGTTCGCCTTGCGCTCCCACCTCTGGGAGCAGGGCCACTGTGGGTCTGCAAGCCCAGAGCCCAACTCTCCCCATGAGCTGCGTGCCAGCCGCCCAGCGAAAGGACCTTGGCACTAAGCCTGGAAAACCAAAGGCTAAAGTGTCTCACCTCCTCGCTGCACAATGTAGCATCCCTTCGTGATCCAACAGCCAAAGCTTTGTGGCCAGAGACAGAAACTCAAAGTTGGAACTAAAACCCAGAGCAGGAGAGCCAGGGAGCAGAGTTCAGAGCATCTCCTGCCACTTCCCAGGTGGGCACGGATGGAGGGCAGGACTACCCATGATGCTGGCAGTGCTGCAGGGTTCAGAGCTGCAGATAAGGGCCTTCAGACCCCACATCCTCTGTTTTTCTGATGCCGCTGGTGTCATAGAAAGGAGCACCACGTGCTTTTTTGACAAAGTAGGATTTCCTCTGAAGCACCATCTGTATTTTCTCTTCTAAACCATAGGACTCGCTAGCCTCACTGCTCCTTTTGCCAGGACGGTGACGGCGCTCAGGGGCTGGGAATGAGGGCACAAGCCTCAGTGCAGCCCCACCAGAGTAGGCAGGATGCCCTGAGCCCCCCTGGGATGCAGGACCCCCTCATCTTCCTCTGCTCCTGTCTGCAATGGCCCTGCTGCTCCAGGGAAGTTGCGTGTTCCTGTCTGTCTGGCTCTCCCTGTGCCAGGGCAGCCCTAGCACACATAAAGATTGGTCTAAGCAGGTTGGGGGAGAGGGTCTGGAGCATAAACGCAAAGGTCAGGTAGCACATTCACAACTGAAAGCACACAAAACTCTCTGCTCTCCAAAAAGGGGTGACTGTAACAGCCAGGGTGGACGGACGACCTTGCACCTCTGCACGGCTCCATCTTCTCATGCAAGTAACCTCGGCTCAGGGGACTCCCACCTCCCATCACTGGGCCTACCACACTAACTCCATCTCCTCCCTGCCTTTCGATGAGTGCTTTTTCATCTTCTGACCTCGTGATATTAGCCTCTTTGCCCAGGACAATAGATCTTCCCAAAACCTGTTGAAATTTGCAATTGCTCATGTGTTCCAGGGAAGGAAGAGATTAAGCGTATCTCCAGGCTGCCGAACACGAGCTGAGCGTCCAGCTGAGATCACGCACAGCCACTTTGGCTAAAGCACTGCAAAGATAAGGAGAGTGCACCAAACATCCAAGCTGCTCTTGGAGGTCAAGCTGTCCTCCCTTCCCACTTGATGTTATCTGCCTTGGGATGTCCTGGGTCACACAGATATTTCAGGAAAAAATACTGTCTTATTTGAAAACTTTTGATTGCCAGAGATGTCCTCCAGCTAGGAGCTAAGTGCATATGCACCATCTTTCTGGTCACCCCTGTACCCCTGTCAAAAATTGGCATAACATTTTCTTCTAAATCTTCTGGAAATCCCCGCTGTCCAGAGACTTGGCCAGTGCCTGTGCTCGGCAGGCTTTGCTGGAATAGGCATTTTATATATGCTGAAGCGAATGACGCAGGACATTAGAAGAGCTCTCCTGGGGTGGGCGCAGCTCATCTAACATTGTACTCCCAAATCTCCCTTTGAGGATGGACCTCCCTGAAACAGCGTGCTGAGTGCATCCACCTCCGCCGTAGACCCTTGACCGTGAGAGACCCTGGCGTGCTGGCCCCAAGCCGCCCAAGAAGAGCTGGGTGCAGAAAGCTGCAGCTGGGGGACCTGCAGCCCGAGTCCCCCAGCAAACCTGCCGAGGGATGGGCAGCATCCCTCGTGGGTCTCCATGCAGGCAGCAATGCCTCCCTGCCCCAGGGCAATCTCCCGGTTCTCTGTGGTTTGGACTGGGCAGGGCTAAGACTGGGCAACCCAGTTGTCTGCTCTAGACTAAGACACCAAACCATGTAAGCAGAAGCCCAGAGGAAGAAGAAACAAGGGGAGATGTGGTACCCACAACTTCCTCTGTCCTCACAGCACAGCCAGGGCTCTCTGGCCCATCCCTGGTTGCCAGGCTGTCTGCTGGCCAAAGCCACCAGCACCCAGCATGCTGTCCGCTCCCTTCTCCTGCTCCCACTGAGGGTGCCCCCATAAAAAGCTGTCCTTCCAGTCCCTCAGCACTAAACTCAACATAGTGCAATTTCTGGGAAGCTTTGGATCTCACATGTGTTTGTCCCACTTCCCAGGCTTCCCAGCTGCCCAGCTGTTCCTTTCCATTTGAGCTAATCACAGAGATTAAGGCAAAGACCCAGCCTGGAAGGTTTGCAAACAGCTCCAGCCTGTTTCTGCAAACAGTTTGCGCAGTCGCGCTCCTGCACAAAAGCACACGAGCTAATAAACCCTGTGGCATCTGAGCAGGGAATTCCCAAGCAGGGCTCAGCACTAATCCAGCCCAGCTAGGAGCCATCCACCAGCTCCGGGACATTGCAAACCGTGGGGCCACTGGGCACAGGTCCTTCCCAGGGGAAGCGAAGGGAGGCAGCAAGGCTGGAGAAAAGATGCCCAGAGCTGTCAGAAAGGACTTGTGTCCGTTACCATCTCACCATGAACATGGGTCCCAATGTCCCCTGTCCTACCAAGAAGTCTGCCCAGCTGTCACCTCCATCCTCCCAAGCACACTAAAACACTGACCCGCTCAGGGAGCAGGGACCCCACTATCCCAGCCGGGCACAGTGGAGCTGAGGAGCCAGCCCGGGGCAGAGGGAAACCTCCATCCCAGTGCTCCCAGTCAGAGTCCCTTGTCCACGGCTGCAGGCGGTGGCTTATGACCAGATTGCCTCCACGTTTTGCAGCTTTCACACTCTTATGGCCAGGCGACTCCAAGCCAACAGGACAGAGAAGCCATCCTGCATCTGTCCAGCTGTGTGCTGAAGTTTCTGCAGCCACCCACCGAGCAAGCCGCTGCCCCTCTCAAAGTAAATAGGTTGTCCTCCCTCTACTAACAAGCTCGAGGGATCACTTTGAACACCCAGCCCATCTGTAGCTCCATGTCTGCCACTGTATGAAGCAAGCACATTGCAGCTGGCCTTGCTGTGACTGCACAGGGGAAAAAAAAGGTGCAGCCATCTGGGGGTCCTGATGGACTGCAGTATATGATGGGGGGGTTGACAAACATGACCATTCCCAGCCGTTCAGCACTGCATCCCGAGGGATGGACGTGAGGGTGACCCAGGGAGGAGAAAGAAGCCAGATGCTCCCATAAGAGGAGCTCATGGCTAAAATGTGCCATTTCCCCCCCGTGTGTTGGAGAAGGTCCCCCAGCACTGCTGCTTTTGAGATGACAAAGATATTTCCTTGGGTGGTTTGCCTGCAAGAGCCTGACAGTGGGCTAAGATGCACTGCCCTGATGCCCATCTGCTCTGGGGACACAGAGTGGCTGATGTGCCAACACCAATGCAGGAGCAGAGCACACAGCCCATTTCCCTGGCAATGCAGGGACCCGAGTTTCAGCCACATGGAATGAGGAGGTCTGTCCTCTCCTCCTCCCCACCACCAGCCCCCCTCATCCTCCCCAGGGCCAGCACAACACAGGCTGGAGGATTCAGAGGTAGAGATTTGGCCTCGCTGGCAGCCCACGCCAGGACCTCCTCTGATTTTGAAGGCAGGCGACAGGCAATGCCCGCTCTGCTGCAAACACAAAGCTCAGGCTAAGCACAGCTGGATTTTGGCAGGGCACAAGTTGAGCAGGACCTGTGATGGCCCTGGGAGCAGAGGTCTGGATGACACAAGTGCAGGGAGCCCACCAAGTGTCCCATCTGCGGTGTCTTGGATAGAGAAGATCCCATCCCCTTCTTGGCATGGCTGGCTGATCCCAGGGTGATATCTTCCAGGCATGACAGCCCAAAGCTTTTGCTGAGAATAGAAACAGGATGACTTGGATCCAAAACCTGGTCAATTAAACCAGAAACATTGCTCAGATTTACAGAGGGGAGATTTTGAGACAAACAGTTTAATTAATTTAGTGAGGAGCACTGTGGTGGTTTAGCACAATCAGATGAAGAAACAGGAAAAGTACTTTCAGTTCTCCTTTTTGTTTTTAAATTAAAAAATAAGCATGTTTGTGAAAGGCACGTGGGTTTCCAGCCAGGGGAGCTGCCAGAGGAGCACTGGGGACCCTGTGCTGATCAGGGGACCATGGGAACCCACGGTACTGACAAATGTCCTCACCGAAAAGCGTGGTGAAAGAGGCGACTGTTTTTCATTAGTCAGGAGGACAAAAGCATCACAGAAAATCACAGGGACATGACCAGATAGAGAAGCTTTTTGAGTGACTAACTGTCTATGGATGAAGGGCAAGGGAGGATAAAAAGAGCAAAAGAAGAGCACTTAGACCTGATTTCTCAACTTTATGACGTAGTGGCAACGGCTCTTGAGCAGAGGGAAACTGCCGTGGCCATAGAGATTTCCTTTTCCCTGCTGGTTTCTTCACAGCCACAGCCCCTGGTCTCTCAGCACCTCAACTACGAAACCAGGGGTAGCCTATAGCTTCAGAAAAGTCTCTTGCATTGGTACCTCCTGATTCATTATTGCAACGTCCCTGGAGCGACGTTGTTCTCCTGAAGCAATGCTCAGGCTGCAGTGGCACCGCGGGAACATCACCACTGATGTGTGCTGATAAATTGTATGCACGCTCCCTCGCATGCTTTCGAGCCAGGCCAGCTAGCGCCGAGCTAAGTGTATGGGGGTGAGCGGGGTCAGGGACCATCCTCGAGGGATGGGGGATGCGGCCGCTCCGTCTGGAGGCGAGAGAGCTTGGCCTCGGGCTGCTCCCTGCCAGCTGGCCGAGGTGCCTGGTAGCCTTCCCGCGCACACTTAATCAGCTCATCCAGACTCAGCGGTGGCCTCATTAATCACCAACAGATGCGGGTCCCACCAGGGACTAAGACAGCCCAGTCAGCTTCCTTCCCCTGTGCGCCTCATGAGTTCCCTGATTTACAACCTTCCACCTCTGAAACATAGCACCATGCCCCACACCATTCCCAATGCAGACATCAGCATCCCATTACTTTCTGCCCCGGAAGGCAGCTCTGCTCCCTCATCACCTGAGCAGTTTGGCCCCCAGCCCCAGGGCAGGCCCCGCCTGGGACCCCATGCCGCTCTCGGACCCTTGTCCCACATCCCTCTGCATGAGGCCAAAGCATTTACAAACACTTTCCAAGGAGCTCCATTAGTTTCCCCTCTCCTGTCTCCTCTGGAGCTGGCAGAAGAGCACATTAGGATGAGTCTGAATCCAGAAGGAAATGCTAGAAATTGGCCTCAGTTCTTATCTGAGCTTGTCCAGCTCCGCAGGCTGTTTGGTCCTGCTCTTCACCAGCTCCAAGAGCCTTGCGCTCCGAGCAGGTTGCCAAGACCGACTCGCCTCCAGGCTCGAACAGGGCACTGGAGACAGGCTTTCCCCCTACCAGGCCTCAGGCAGTCATTTTCTCCAGCCTTCCCCCATGCCTCCTTCAGGCTCTGCCCAAGACCATTTTCAGCTGCTGATCTCCCCAATCTCCCCTCGCTACCTTCACAGACTCACAAATCCATCTCATGGACTCAAATCCATCTCATGGACTCAAATCCATCTCATGGATTCACAAACAAAACTAGGTCTCAAGTCCAATCTCCCATCCAAAGCAGGGGCAGCAGTGGGGTCAGACGAAGTTGCACAGGGCTTTGCCCATCTGCCTTCTTGAAAACCTCCAAGGCTGGAGATCCTACCACCTCTCCAGTCCCCTCTTCAAACACATGACTGTCCCAGTGGGGAAAAACATCCCCATCTTACAAGTTAGAGCACTCTCTCTCATCCTCCTGTAATGCACTTCCTTTAAAAGCCTGGTTCCATCTTCTCAAAAACCTCCCCATAGGCTGGGGTGGGCCACTTGTAGGTCACCCCAAAGCCATCCCTTCTCAAGGCTGGACAAGTCTAGCTCCATCAGCCTCTCCTCACAGGGCAGGAGCTCCAGGCCCCACAATTTCAGTGGCCTTCACTGAAATCACTCTTTTTTATCAATGTCTTTCTTGCATTGAAGGGGGCCAAAACCTGGACCCAGTACCCAGATGTGGTGTGATGAGCGGTCAGCAGAGCACTTCCCGAGGCCAGCACGAAAGATCTGAGCCCTTCTGCCTTTCAGTAACCCAAGTGCATTGCCAAAACTATTGCTCCAGCTGCCTTGAAATTATGATCAGCTCCTGCGTGCACCAGGAACCTGCGGGTGACGCCCAGCCCAGCACCAGCCCTGTGTTTCTGCACTGGCCGAAACCTCCCAGGACATGGCAACGTAGGAGGTCTTTTACAGACAACAGATCCGGAAAAGAAACAGATTCCCTAGCTCTTTGGACATCTTTGGGAATGGAGCAGCTGTAGGATGCATTTTGCACAGACTCAGAGCCTATGGCCAGAGGGAGCCATCAGATCAGCTTCGCACAGCCCCGAGCCTCACTGGTGGCTGCATAGCTGCACAGTCCTTGCAATGTTTAGCTCCTTGCTTGTCTCCTCAAGCCTGCAGGTTTCATCTACACTCATTTAATGTTCATTTCCCATCATGTGGAACGTTATCAACTCCGGATACCAGTGCCCAGGGTCACACATGCTGTCCTGAATCACCTCCTGCCCCTCCTGAGCTCAGGGCAATCTGGTGTCCCCAAAATGCCACAGGGACTCCCACTTCTGCTACACTCCCTAGGGTACCTGTAATATCCTTCACAGCACAGGGAAGGACAAGAAATGGCAGTGCAGGTTGCAAACAAGATAGGATAGGATAGGATAGGATAGGATAGGATAGGATAGGATAGGATAGGATAGGATAGGATAGGATAGGATAGGATAGGATAGGATAGGATAGGATAGGATAGGATAGGATCATTAACGTTGGAAGAGACCTCTAAGATCATCAAGTCCAACCGTCAACCCAACACCACCGTGCCTACTAAACTATGTCCCGAAGTGCCGCATCTACATGTTTTTTTAACACCTCCAGGGATTGTGACTCTACTGCCTCCCTCGGCAGCCTGTTCCAGTGCTTGACAACCCTTTTGGTGAAGAAATTTTTCCTAATGTCCAATCTAAACCTCTCCTGGCACAACTTGAGGCTATTTCTTCTCATCCTATCCCTAGTTACTTGGGAGAAGAGACCAATATCCACCTCCCCGCAGCCTCCTTTCAGGTAGCTGTAGAGAGCGATGAGGTCTCCCCTCAGTCTCCTCTTCTCCAGACTAAACAACCCCATTTCCCTCAGCCGCTCCTCATAAGACTGGTGCTCCAGACCCTTCACCAAAACTGGGTGAAAAGAGGGGCCCAAAACCACACACAGTATTTGAGGTGCAGCCTCACCAGTGCTGAGTACAGGGGGACAATCGCTTCCCGGCTCCTGCTGGGTAGAGATTACGAGCAGAGGATTATGAGATTACGAGAGGCTACTCTGAGGTTACGAGAGATTTCCAAGTTTAAATTGTGCAAACATCACAAAATCTGTGAAAAGCTGCGGAATGGACAAAGTAAGGTGGAAGCTATTCTGGAGACTTTGTTTTGTGAGGTAGGTTGGCAAGAAGCAGTGTCTAAGCAAAGTTGGGATATTTTCTTTGTGAAGGACAATTCGGCAGACTGATGATGATACCTCTGAAGGGCTGCAGACAAGAGGAGAGCTGTTAACATCAAACCCATGCACACACCACAAAGAGATGCTGTCTTCTAGCAGCAAGCTCACAAAGTGTCCCCATGTCTGGGCAGAAGTGATCTTCCTCCACAAACTGCTCACATTTCTTCACCATCTCGGGGATGGAGGAGGCAGAGGTGGAGATCTGGGCAAAAGGGACCCCTTCCCGTGGGATGTGCTCCCAATCCCCTTTAAAACCTCATGTGGGAGTTGCATTGGCTTTGCCTTAATCTGCTTAGGATTTTCCCAGAAAAAGCAAGCAGTCATTCCTCTTTCAAGATACTTGTAGTAACAGCCATGCCGTTCCTGTGTGCCTGACTCACATGAAGGATGCTCTGTGCTCCAGGGAACGTGAATGCCTGAGCAGGGAGATACCCGGCAGATGCCTGCCTGCCCCAGCATTTCCTGGGAACACCAGGGAAATTCCAGTTGTATGAGAAATAAATATAATTGCAGCTAAGATCCCTCAGCCCATTCTTTCAGGGCTCTTGGGTACAATTTATGTGGGCAGCTACTTTTGAAATATTTGCCCTCAGTGTATGTCTTCTAGCATCCTCTCCAGTGCCCGATAAACTGGAAAGTATTTCACAGCCTTCCTTGCTTCTTCCCAAACACTAAATACAGACGTTTCCTTCTTTTCTGCATCTTGCGTAACAGTATTTTCATTCTTTTTGGAAACAGATTTAGAAGTTGTTTTGGTAGTAAAAGCTCTCCTCCTCCTCCTCATCGCTGTGGTCAGTCGTGCATATCTCCCAGGAGTTTTCACAGATTTATACACTTCCCAACTTCCCGTTTGCATCTGCTCATGCCGACCCAGCTCATTTTGGATAGCTGCTCCCCCTTCTCTGCTGAGCCCAACAGTGAAATCCCCTTCCTCACAGCACACTTCAAGCTTCAGCCTCTAGTAATGCATTTCTAAAGCACATGCCTTTTCACTTATTTTTTTCAGTCCCCACCGCTTTCCTTGCAGCAAAACTTGCTCGGGGCAAACTCAATCCACTCTCTATGTCACTGACGAAGATATTAAATAACAGCGGTCCCGGTATGGACCCTTAAGGGACACCACTCACTACTGGTTTACACTTGGACATTGAGCCATTGACTGTAACTCCTTGGACGCAGCCATCCAGCCAATTCCTCACCCATCACTTTTCCCTGACCAAGCAGAGACTACAGCTGGTCAGCACCGTTGGAGTACCTTGGGTGCCGTTAGCTTGGCACAGGTAGCACTGTGGCACCGTTGCTCGGTGTGGGAGGCCACCATGTGCCCATCTCCCTTGCAAGTCCCTGTTCCTGGGGGCTGCTCCTGGGGTTGGTCCTCCAAAGCATCCATGGTGCACTTGTGACATGCGCTCCTTGCTGCAGCTCCAGCCTCAGATTCATAGGAAGGATCCCACAGATGAGGGTCAGGGAGACCTAAAAGGGGCCTACAAGAAAGCTGGAGAGGGACTTTTGACAAGGGTAGTGATAGGAGAAGGGGTAATGGCTTTAAACTGGAAGAGGATAGATTTAGATTGGATATAAGGAAGAAATTCTTCACTGTGAGGCACTGGAACAGGTTGCCCAGAGAAGCTGTGGAAGCCTCATCCCTGGAAGTGTTCAAGGCGAGGCTGGATGGGGCTTTGAGTGACCTTGTCTAGCAGAAGCTGTCCCTGCCCATGGCAGGGGGTTTTGAACCAGATGATTTTTAAGGTCACTTCAACTCAGACCATTCTGTGATTCTATAGTGGATGCAACAAGGGGCACAGCCTGCACCACACCTTGGGCTAGGTCTTTGCTGGCCAGAGCAGCTTTGGCAGCATGGGGGAGCCTTGCCACAGCACTGCTCGCTGCTGGGACCCTGCACCAGCACAGACATGGCCCTCAGCCACAGTGCCAGTCCCTCTGTGCCACGTACATCACCAGGGCTTAAGGGGCTTTGCAGCCACGCAGAGATCCAGGGGGGCAGGCAGATCCCAGCTCTGCAGGGACTTCTCTCTCTGGGTCAGGTCCGTGTTCCTCAGGCTCTCAGGGGGACTGAGGTTCAGTTCTGCCCCACAGCAGTAGTCAGTCTAGGGGTAGGAGAAGGAGGAATTTTGGAGCAGGAGGAACAGAAGTGCCTGGTCCCCTAGGCTGAGGCAGCAGCCCCACTGCAGATGGGTTCCTCCCTGCTGGCGTGATAGTCCATGGGCAAGGGATGCAGCACAGTGCAGGGTATGTGTTGGCGCCGCAGGGATGGCCCAGGCTGCTGATGTATGTCCTGTTCCAGGTCAAAGAAGTGCTTAGACTTCAGCAAGGGGACACAGGTGCAGTGTGGCTGCAGGGGACCAGCCACCACCTGCAGGATTCTGGTCAGCAGCCGATGCAGGCTTTCCACGGACAGTTGCACTGCCCCAGCAAGCTTCATAGCTTTATCTTCAGCCATTTTCTTGCTGTGTGTGACCAGATCTTGCTGCACGCCTCCTGCCTCAGCTCCATCTTTGAGACGACAACAGGCATTGCGGCACGAGGCTGGCTCCCATCCTCGACCATCCACAAGCATGGGGTGGCAAAGTGGGTCTGACAGCCTTCATCTTCCTTTGGCAGGATCAAAGCTGGTCCTGCTGCAGGTCCTACTGCCTTGCATGCAGACTGCATTGGGAAGGTCTAGGAGGACCACAGACAAACCAGGAGACTGTAGCAACTCCTCCTTAGTCCAGGAGAAGGAGTATCTTGCACACAATGTTCCCCAGTGATGGCTTGATGGAGGAGCAGACCCTAGCAGGCATCTCTTCAGCTCCACTGTCTGGCTTGCAGCTCCAAATCTCTCAGTTGTGATGGTCTTTGGGCGATCAGGACCTGCAGGCAGTGGCTGCACATGGGGACCCCAACCGGTGTCCCCATGCCACTGCCAGCAGATTGGCAACGAAGAGTCCAGGTAGTGGTTGGTCGTAGAGAGGCCGTCATCTTCCTCTGGCAGGATCAAAGCTCATCCTTCTGCCAGTTCTTCTCCCAGTTCAGCTGCTTTGTTGGCTGGACTGGAAAGGGCTGAGGGGGTCCATGGACAAAATGTGAGTGCACAGGGACTCCTCCTCCCTCTGAGGCAGCCCCCCATCTGGGTGAGGGAGGCTCTCATGCACAATGCTCCCCAGCACCGGCTCCTGGCTGTCAGAGGCAAAGCAGCATGGAGCCTCCTGGGCACTGGTCTCTTCTCCCCACATCCCTGCAGAAGCAGTCCCCCCCCACCCAAAACGGCAGCAGAGAACCTGCCAGCCATGGCAGATGGCACCTCTTCCCATGCTAATGAGCCGGCAGGATTTAATTCCTGCTTCCCATTAACACTCATTAGAGTGTCACTTGGTGATTCTTCTGTGTCTATCATATCTCTGCCGCTCCAGCTTCAAGATGTTAATTCTGGGCTGCTTTTGAAGTGGTTGACATCCCCCCTCCCTACAGCAGGCTGTCCCCCAACCCCAACGTTAAATGGGTCTTAAGAGGAGGCAGGCACAGAGCAGCATGACCGGCACCCATGGGATGGATGGGTGGATGGATGTAACTGATCTTAAACCACAGATTGGGTTTGAACTCAAGGATTGCCCGTGGCGTCCCCGCCTTGCCCAAAATCCCACATCCCCACCGCGGGCACAGAGCCGCAGGAAGATGCAGCCAGACCTACTGCAATTTGCTAGGGGCCAGAAGTAGGTTACTTTCTGCTGTGCATAGAAACCATATGATGCATATTCATCAGCTACGGTTGTGCGGAGATTACAACAGTCGCATAAAT
The DNA here is from genome assembly GCA_011801015.1 of Ardeotis arabs. Classification (NCBI taxonomy): domain Eukaryota; kingdom Metazoa; phylum Chordata; class Aves; order Otidiformes; family Otididae; genus Ardeotis; species Ardeotis arabs. Next base: position 39,726 of record JAAGAY010015950.1, on the reverse strand, counting down.
TGCAGGTTTAGGGATCATCAGCTTCGCTCTGTGACTTTCTCGGGGCTCCCTCCCCTGAAAAAGAGATGTAAATGGAGTCATCCCAGGAAAAAGAAAGGTTAATGCTTTAAGTGATGTCTTAGAAACATAGTGTTTTCTTTACTGTACACTTTTGCACCCCTCATGTGAACAAGTCAGTGATCATAAGCCTCATCTTATTATTTAAAATTACATTTATCAGCTGTAATCACTCTCAATACATTCCCATTCTTAAAAATCAATTTACCAAACTCTTCACAGGTAGGACGGAAACAAATTGAATTGGAAGCCCAGCCTCACAGGATCGATGCTAAGTGGGTCGCTGCATCTGTTTACAATGGGAAAATATTCTTTCATGCAGCTGCCTTTGTGCATAGTGGAGCCCAGAGAGCATAAAAGCTTTGAGCAGTGGAGGCGATTTGGGGATCGATGCTCTGCCATCACCCATGAAGGCTGGAGCTGGGGGCATGCAGTCCCACCTTGGTTCATCTGTTGAATGAGGCGTTCTTGAGCCACTTGCCACCAGCCTGGCCATGCCACTGGCTTGAAGGTCTGCCCCAGCCACTTGTCACCAGCCTGGCCATGCCACCGACTCTCCAGCGTGTGCCTCCTTGCCAGCCTCACCACGCAACGCTGGCTCTCTCTGAAGTGACGATGGCGTGGTCATTGCTTCACCAAGCAATGAGACCGCTCTCAGGTGTCACCAGCCTTAGAGAGATCTCAAAATGCAGCTCCATGGTTTTCACCCAGAGCACAGACCTCTGTGAGAGCCCCCAAAACGATTCAGGTTCCTCTCAACTGCAGGGTATGAAATTAACCCTGAGGGAAAAATGTGCTTGTACCCATCCACAATAGACAGGTCTCATCTGAAACTCTGGCTCAGATGTAGTTAGCAAGAAAAAAGGTCTGAGAAAGCACTGATGTGAGCAGGGTCTGCGCAACACAGAGGCTGGGTCATCAGCCCCAGACAAATACTCATTTCTGCTGCCCACTCCCTTGCAGACACAGCGAGACCTCGCAGAGTGACTCACTGGCACTGTCAGCTGCATGATGCAACAACCAACTGACCATCCCCTTTTCCACATTTGCAGGTACTGCCGAAGCAGGTTCATCACTAGCCAAGTCCAACAGACCAAGTGTTACTGCCTTTCAGCTGGGGAGCAGCTGCACAGCAGCACAGAGCAGCTGGAAACATTCTGATATTCTTATATTTTGGGGTATCTGTGACCACAGATACCCCAAAAAGAAAAAAGACTCTTTTCAGCCAAGCATTTCATTAATTTTTTATCCAAAAGAGAAGCTAATATCTAAGTCTAAAGCTCCTTGCTTCCCCAAATGTCTCATTTGAACTACATGGTACTCTCAAGAAAGACCATCTATTTCCCAAGCAAGTGCTCCAGGTGCCTTGGGAGAACTCTACAGCTCACTTTTATTGCTCCTGCAGCAAACCACGTATCATCTGTATTTTCACATCTCTTTGTCAACAGAGGAAGCTGGGGGAGCTGTTAGGAGGTATTAGAGAATTACTTCCACTATCTGTGCATCCTCGCCAGGGCCAAGGAGAAGGGATAATAACTTCCCTTGATCTGCTGGCCACGCTTCTCCTAATGTAGCCCAGGATGTGGTTTGCCTTTTTCACAATGAGAGTGCTCTCCTGGCTCATATTCAGCCCGGTGCCTGCCGTAACCCCGGGTCCTTCCCATCAGCCCTGCCGCTCGGTGCTCAGCTCCCAGCCCTGGCTCGCTGTGCCTCGGTGCCACACTTTGCACCCCCTTTGCTGAATTTCAGGGGGTCAGTGCTCACGTTCCTCTAATCCCTCCTGGACCAAGGCTGTGTCAGGTGTTAGCCACCCTCATCCAGTGGCACCTGAGGCTTTGCTGAAGGGTCACCTTCTGTCGGCACCCCAGCTGCTGCTGGCAAGCCCTGTGTCAGCCCCCAGGTGCTTCAGCCATTACTGGCCACCTGCTGGCTGTTGGTAGCCACTCTCGGAGTCCAGCACTTTTTTCCCTTAGGAAATCCTTGCTTGCCCTTTACATGCTCAGAAATGGCTTCTGAGAGGCTGTGCTCCATAATGGGTCTTACGGCAATCACCGCTCCCTTCACTGATCCACACCAACTCACACCTCCCCATTCCCAGAGAGCGCAGAGCCCTTTGGCCGCTGGATGGATAATCCCCGCCACCAGCCAGTCCTCCTCCTGCGACCATGTGGCAACAGAAAACACAGAAAGCAGGGGTCAGAGACCACGAGATGTCCCTGTGTCCCCTTTTCTCTAGCTTGCCAGCCCAGGCGCTAGGTCCCAGCCAGCCAGCAGTGCCCTAAAATCTCCTGCAGGATGAACCATCTCCAGCGTGGTGCAGAGGAAAGCTGGGTGATCCCAGCTGCGATGTTTCTTTATGCAAAGGCTGGAGCTTTGCATCCCAGCAGCAGGCTCAGCTAGTTTTATACAAAGACGTTAACGAAATTCAGGATATCTTGGTTTTGAAAGCACTGCATAATTGCAAGCTGTTATTGTCTGAAACCGCATTTGCAAGATGCAATCTCAACAGACAGGCAGCTTGGGGAAAAGAAACACTTGCTCGGTGTGGGAGAAGCTCCTGCAGAGGATTCAGCCTCGCAGTACCCTTGCCAAGAATTCACGGGTCTTTTCAGCTGCCCAAGCACCACAATTTCCAAGCAGAAATCTGTCAGCAGCATCCTACCCAAACTCGTCCCTGCCCTTGCCGTTAGCTTGGGGTTTCTCTCTCCCATTTCTCTGTACAGCCGTGTAGGTTCCTTTGTCACACCATCAGCATCAGGTAGCAAAGCCACCAGTGGCTTGCAAAGGGGCAGCTCTATGAGCTCCCCATCCCGAACTGCGACATCCAGAGAGCTCTGGCAAGGCCTGTAGGTACCCGTTTCTAGCCTGCTCACAGCACTGCTGAGTCTGCAGATGAGCAGACTGTGCCCTTCCTCCCATGCACACGCTTGTGATCCCTTCTAGACTCCTCTTCCTCATCTGCCTTGAAAAGCAGAAGCCTGGGGAATGCTGGGTTTGATCAGGCACTGGCAAAGCCACAGGCGTGGCTGTTATTTCAGGTACACGATTCAGTGAGGGACTAGAGCACTCCAGGAGGGGAACGGGTGGGTTTTGTCCTGAGCTTTGTGGCTACATTTCATCCAAAACACTCAGCGACTTTGGGCAGGATCCTACACCTGCACAAGGTCTGATCAACGGCTCAGAGCTGCTCAGGCAAGGATTCACTTGACAAGTTCAGCCTTTCCCTGCTGGACACCCCTCAGCCTAGAGAGGTGGCCACATGCACTCCCTATCACTGTCTTTTCACAAATAGAAAATTCATTCATATCCCATTCCTCCTTCATGTCTCCACTCATCCCCTGCACCCAAGCTTTGGAGGACTCATTGGCTCATAGAAAGCTCACACTGTGTCCTCTTGGTATCACTTGGATCTGGATTTTGCAGTGCATTGGTTTTTGCGATGCATGGGACAGTCCTGTGTGTCTGGACACAGATAGGCCACCCAGTCCTTGGGGACAAAGAGCAGGGAGCATCCACAGACTGACTCCAATTTGGGGCGTCCCTCCATCTGGCTTGTACATGAGAGCAGGCAGGACCTTCTGAAATGGGTGTCCCAGGTCCTCCAGGGTGCCTGAGGGATGAGGATGGCTCAAAGATGCAGAATATCTCTGCCAAAAGATGCAGTGGATGCTGCAAGTCTACTCAGGTTCCATAGGAGACCAGCTCATGGGAGAGAGGCCCACTGAGGACAGCTAAATACCCACAGGGTGGCCAGCACCCCTCGTCCCTGGCCACCACTAACCCCAGGGGTGGCTAGCAGGGCTGGTGGCCACACACGGCTCTGCATGGCCCGGCAGCATCAGTGTTAACTGGGCTCTGCCCCGGCCCTGCCGGGAGCACACGCTTGCCTGCAGAGCTGTGCTTCCAGAACGCTCCTTGCAATTACATGCCCTGCCACCATGCGGGTGAGTTATTAATATTTATTAGGCTCAATTATTCATGGCCTCTTTAGAATCCTGTTGTTTAAGTCCAGCTTGAGATCTCCAGGCTAACAATCACAAAAGTTGGTTTCCAGAGGAATTACAGTAAATCAGTCCTTTGGAGATGTTCCAGGCAGCCATAAAAGTCATGGATGGAGCTGCCTGGAAACGAGCCTTGGACCCAGCCCTCGGAGGCCTGAAAGTACTGCATGGGAGCTTGAGCCCTCCCAGGGTGGAATGCAGGATGCTGGGACACCACATCCCCTCTCACCACCACCTGCACGGGCTCACACTGGCAATCTCCTGAAGCTGCAGGGGAGAAACAGCTGAGGGATAACAGCTTGGAGGTTTCTCCCCGTCAAGCTCTTGCTTGCCCCACCTCCTGGCTGGTGCTTGGTCCTTAGCTGGGAAGCCACAGGGAGGGTGCAGGATCCAGGGGGGGACACTTAAGGGTGCTCACCCTTGGCACAGGGCATCCCACTGAGACCTGCCAAGTGGCTCCATCAAAGCAGGGTTGCCAGCAGCTAGGAGCATGCACACAGCCTCAAGGGAGAGGATTTACCTTCCTGCCCTGTTGATGCCCTGGTTTGCGCTGTGGGAAACTCTGGGTGAGCCCCGGTACCAGACACTGAGCACACCAGCCCCTGGGGGTGCATGGGGGTGCACACTGTCTACGCCAGACACGAGCTGCCAGGGCCGTGCTCTGCCAGCAGAAAGCCATCTGGACCACTCAGAGATTCTCGGCAAGGCTGATAAGCTGGGGCCTGGCACCACGCTAACTGCGCCCATTGAGCCGTCTCACGGCTGCTTGCAAAGCCTCAGGCAGTACAGATGATCCCAGAGTTTCCCCAGCAAAGCCTGAGCCACACTCCTGCAATGACCTCTGCATCTCTTACCAGCCTGAGGCTCAGACCAGCCACCCCACAGCCCATGGCCACCTCCATCAGCTCTCAGTACCATAGAAATGACAGGTGGAACACGGGACTCCCAGGGGATCCATGTGCTGCTGCAAGGAGTTGAGGGGTGGGCAGGGTACCCCATGGCACCAGACACAGCACATGTCCCTGCAACCCTCCATGGTGCTGGTTCATGCTTGCTCATCAATCACGATGGGAACCGAGGCATAAACACCTGGGAGGGGAAGGAGAGAGCCCACACAAGAGAAACATCCCTCTGCCTCCCTCCAGCCCCTTCCCTTGGCAAGGGCTGGTCTCCAGAGAGGGGGGCTCTGAGGGGGTGGCCAAGGAGGAGGTGCACGGCCAGGAGGGAGCATGGTGCATGGGCTCTTCTCTGGAGACCAAGAAATGCCCAAGGAGCAGCCTTGCCCACGGTGATTCATGGCTGAGCCGCACTGCCAGCATGCAAGGGATGGAGCGATTCGCTCAGCGCGGAGGAGGAGGAGCGGGGGTTTGAGGGGAAGCAGCCCTATATGTTGAAGCCTTGGCGATGAGCAGGCAGAAGGGACTGGCTGTGTCTCCTCCAAAGCCAGGGTGATGGCCCCGTGCCACCAGGCTCACATGCTGCTCAGGTGGGTGCCAGAGCCCAGATGGGGGATGAGGGCACGGAGATGAGCTGGGCAGAAGCACTTGGATGCCACAGCAAGGGCCATCCCAAGAGACAGGATGCTAAAAAGGCCACGTGTCACCCTCAAAAACTGGGTTTCCTTGTGTACTATCCTTCCTCTGACCTGCCGTCCCCTCTCTCCTGTGTCTCTGCAGCAGCCAATGCCTCCTGCCCATGACGTAGCCCTCTTTTGACTGAAATCTGCAAAACCATGCTGTGCTCTGGGGTCCAGCATGGCTCAGCATATAAAATTTTGATCTGTTAAATGGGCTTGCAGGGGAAGCTGGGTAAGCAGGAGGGGAAACACACACCCGCCTTCGTGTCCCCTGCCCGCAGCTCCCTCTCCTGCACCAGGGTGGTCACTGACAGAGAGGATGGAGCAGGGCTGGGAGGCCAGGGAGGGCTGATGCCATGCTGGTCCTGGCAAGGAAAAGCAGCCCAGAACCCATCTGGCTGGGTAGGAGGTGCTGGAAAGGCCTGATCCAGCTGGCGGAAGGGCCAAGGGTGGCTAAGAGGTGGATTTGGAAGGAGGAGAGAGGAAGGACTGGGGCAAAGCCAAGGAGCAGGGGAGAGATGCAACCTGGCTGCAGAAAGCAGGGCAGGCGCGGGTCAGCAGCTGCCGGGGTTGGGGGTCCTGCCCCGTACCTCAGGACATCACGTTGAGGACAAACATGGGTCAGACCCTCTGGGCTGTAAGATCTGCCCCACATTACCTCCCAGCCATTTTTTCTCCCTCCTCCACCGAGCTGCCACATCAGCTGGCTGCACCATGGGTCCGGCCAGCTCCGGAGACCATGACACCTCCGGGCCAGCACCCACCACCCATCCCCATGCCCTCTTCCCAGGGACACAACCTGGGCCCCCTTGTCTCACAGCCCTCCCCTCTCCTTGTTAAAGAATCTGAGACGATCCCACCACCAACAGTGCCTCAGACTCCAGCGGGTAGGGGCATTTTCTTTTTCCCCGAAAAGCCTCTGAATCCCAGCAAGAGCCATTTTAATCAGAGCTTTCTGCCCTGCGTGACTCCACACAGTGTAATGAAAGAGGTGCAGACAGCCCTTTTACTCTCCCCTCCCATCAGCCCTCTGTTTGGCCTCCTCTCCTTTTTTTAATCCACCCCCCTGCCCCGCATCTCAAGCCAGCTTGGTAAATGTTTGAAAGCGATGCTGATGCAGTTGGTATGGCAACGCCAGGCTGGGGACCTTGCCTGAAACCCCAAACACACAATTAGCTGATTAAGAGGCGAGCGTGGGGCGGTGGTGGCGTGCCAGGGCTCTGCTGCTCCATGGGGCTGTCCCCATTCACCCCACTGACGGTGCTTGGGGGTCTCCAAGTAGGGTGAGAGGCATCAGGTGCTGTGAGGTAGCCCAGGGAGCATGCACAGCTCTTCATGTGGGTAAAGGACCAGGTTTCCAGGCTTGGAGAGGCTGGGGACGAGTCTCTTTACGAAGCCTGTCCATAGGATGCTGCAGCATGGGATCAGGGCTGATGGAGGCATCAAAAGCAACATGGAGGCTGCTGGACTCACTTGCAAGCACCACATCCCTGTCCAGATAGCAGCACCCAGGAGCCTTGTGTAGCTCCCAGCTTGGGTGTCAGTCATACTACGTCCCACCTCCACAGTGGGATGGGACCCAGCCGTGTCCCTGATGGACGCAATGCTCAGATCCAGGGCTCCCAGCTCTCAGCTCCACTGAGTCAAGCTCCCCCGAGGCCAGCTGGGCTTCACATCTGCCTCCAGCCTCAGGGGTCACCTGCTTGCCCCCAGTCCCCAAAACAGGCCATAGTGGGGAGGAGTACCGGCAGGGCAGAGGTATTTGTTAGGCTCTCCCTCTCCCTCTCCCTCTCCCTCTCCCTCTCCTTCTCCCTCTCCCTCTCCTC
>JAAGAY010015950.1:20390-32092 GCA_011801015.1 Ardeotis arabs | reverse complement strand
TCTCCTCTCCTCTCCTCTCCTCTCCTCTCACACAGCTTTATTGCTCACAAAGCAGCTCAGGAAGGCAGCAATCATCCCCGTGACAGCCCCAGTTAATGAAGTCGGCCTTCATTAGGCGTTTCCGTTCCACTTGAAAAGCTCCTCTGTGAAGATGCTCGACCGGCCTGTGGCAGGGATGGTCTCGCTATGGGAGGGTGCGGGGATGGGTGATGCTGCAGGAGGGGACCCAGGCTGGCTGAGTGAGCAGCAGGGAGGGCTCGCATCCCTGCCCATGCCATGGGGACGAGTGCATCCCTTGCAAGGTGCTGTGGGGCTGGCATGAGGAAACTGCAGTTGTAAACCCATACTCTGTGCCCGTCCACCATCTGGACACAGCACTCCCCCTCTCACCCCAGCCTCGACCCCTCTCCCCAGCCCCAGGGCTCATCCCACTCTCCAGAGCTCTGCAGTGTCCTGAGGCACAAGTCCCCGCACCAGGCTCCGCTATTTGGGTACACCCGTGTCCCTGCTTAGAGCAAGTGGGTACCAGTCCCTGGAGAGCCATGGGTTCAACACTTTCTGCGGGCTTGCAGGTGATGGGGAGAGGAGGGGCTGGAGGGGACTGCTGCTCACTGAGAGCTGGCTGGAGCAGCCCTGTGAAAAGGATCATTTAGCTAATGCCTGCAAGAGTGCTCCTAGATTAGAGAGCTCTAAAGTGCTCAGCAATTATGTGTCCGGAGGGAGTATCCTCGTCTCATCAGGGCTTGGCAGGGACTGGGGTCAGGACAGACCCACGGCTCCGTGTCCCGGCTGCTCTGCTCTGCAGGGCCGTGCCACCCCCGGGAAGGGCAGCCCAGGGTAAGCCCGGGCAGCCACCCTTGGGGAACACTTTCCTGCAGACCCTGGACCCCAGGGCATGGGCCCTGGGGCAGGATGGGTTGTTGTCTTCCTCCTGCATGCTCTCCCGGCTTCCCTCACCCCTGCACCTTCCCCCCAGCTCCTCTTGGGGCATTTCGGCACCCACCAACACCGTTAGATCACGTCCTGTCTCTGCACCCCCTCCCCAGGTCCTAATACTGGTCCCCACCAGCTTTTTCCCCTTGTCACGGGGATGGAGGCGGCTCATCGAGGAGTAGCGTGGGTAAACAGCTGCATGAGGCAGCATGGTGCTGAGCCCCTCACACTCTCTCTGAGGCTCCCCAGATCCCAGTCTTGTACAGGGAAAAGGGAACAGCTAAGCTGTGGCTGCGGGACAGCAGCCAGGAGCCGGCATGCAGCCAGGGGCTCACCTGGAGGTGGATGTGCCAGAGGATGGGTGGGCTGGATGCAGGCTGGACCTCCTCCTTCCAGCAGCTGGAGAAGCTGTTGGAGACTGTTTTCTGCTCCGGGCAGCACATCCAGCAGATCTGGGGCTGCCACGGCTCAGCCCCAGATGCAGCGATGAGGTAGGGCTGCATCAGCCACCGGCGAGGATGAGGAGGAGGAAGCAGTGCTCAGCTCTGCACCAGGCATGGACTCTGGATGGAACTAAAACTGCCCTGAGCAGCACAACGTGATCATGCTCCAGGAGGGGTGGTTGGTTTGGGCTGGAGCGGGAGCTCACCCCAAATTTGCAGCTGGGCAAAGGAGAGGTGCCTCCTCCCAGCGCGGACCAGTCCTTGGCCCTGCTCCGGCTGGGATTTCAGCTGCCACACCATCCAGACAGTCTTCTAATGCAGACTCCTGGGTCCTGCGGAGCTGCAGGGCTGAAGATAGATTTGCTAGGCAAATTCTGCACTGGGCTTTTGTTCTGGGGGATTCTTGGGTGCAGGGAAAGCTGCTGTGGAGGGGGCAGAGCCAGCCCTTGCAGCACAAGGCTGCTCGGTAATTATGCTCCACAAAAGCTCTGCACTCCAGCCCCAAGATGGGAGGGAAGCACTCAGAGCAGACAAACACGGTGGCATGGCCGCGAGGCACACAGCCAGTATCCACAGCGTCTTAACCTACTTCAGGTTCATCACCACGTGGCTGTTGATGGGGACCAAAGGAGGGACCGCGTCCATCCCGGGCACCATCTGGCAGCTCCTGCGCAGGGCACCCTGGTCACCTAGGGCGGGGGAAAAGCCAGAACCTGCCACCCCTGTCCCTATCCCTGTACCCGAGACCATGGCAGTGCAAATGTGGAGAACAGGAGCCACAGAGCAGCTGCCATCCCATGAGCAGTTTGCAACGGCATTGATGCTGCCGCCCCGCACACGTCCCTGGAGGGGGATCGTCAGTGGGGACAGGAGTGGGAGAGAGAATGTCAGAGCAGCCTAGGGTGAGGGGCTGATCCAGGGAACTGGCCCCCCAAGGGAAACAGGTTGAACCCTTTGGGTTGAGGAGGACGGGGCCACAGCCCCCCTCCACCATCAGGCGTGGGCTGCGGGGAGATGGAGGTTATGGGGACCAATGGCTGAGCAGTTGGGGTGTGGGAGCAGCAGAGGACTGCTGCATCGATGGCCGGGGGCATGACAGGTAGTGTCAATGAGCTGTCCTCGATGGTAGGAGCGTGACAGACAGCCATCAGCATCATGCACGGCGCTGGCGGTGATGACCAGGGGTGTGATGGACAGCCACGGATGAGCCAGTATGAATGTCCAGGGGCAGAGATGGACAGCCATCTGTGGGCACGACAGACAGCTGCCAGTGGATGTGAAGGACAGCTCTTGGCAGCTGGCCCTGGGAGACACTGCCTGCAGCCAGCAGGAGAGGTCCTGCGTGGGTGCGGGTGAAGAGCAGGATCATGTCTGCAGCTGGGATCGGGTCCATCCATGGGTGGGATCCTGAGCCCCTTCCCCGGCACCTGAGGGCACAGGCTGGGGCAGTCAGAGGGAACCAGGCATGGTCTTCCTCGTTCGCGGGCTCGCTCCTGTGCTGCTTGTTCCCGGTGATGGGAAATGCGTTGCCATTCCCTGCCTGCAGTCTTAGACGGCAGCCCATCAGGCAGCCCATTTTTATCCCATTTCATGCTGATTTTGGCATCATCCTCCCCTCCTGAACCAGCTGCCATGAGGTGTGCCGATGCCTCTCCAAACTCTCCCTGCAGCGTGTCAACACTATTGTCTCCATCAGCCAAGCTTGTAAGCTCCTGGAGAAAAAAAAAAAAAGAGAGAAAGAAAAAGAAAAATATTGCTATTTTGACAAGTTCTCTTTTCCATCACCCCCCACTGACTGGCAGGAACGCTGGCTTGTGCAGGCGCTCCTCCACTGCTGCTCCTGCTTCTTGATAGGAGCCAAAAATTTGGGTCGCCCCCATCAAAGAGCAAACCCTTCATCCTGCAGACTCTCCCAAGGTGCTGGCGGTTTCAGGGCCAGGGACTGGGTGGGAGCCGGGATGAGCCAGAGCGGCATGGGGCGGCACGGGGTGGCGTTCCCAGGCAGCGGGCTCCAGAAGCAGCCGCAGATGGTGAGCCCACACGCCATGTCGCTGCAGCAGCCAGTGACCTACACGCGGGCGTCGTGCGAGATTTTGGAGGGTGGGGGAGAGAGCTGATGAAAATGCACTTTCTTGCTGCGGCTCAGCTCTCACCTCCGCCCCTGCAGCCCTCCTCCAGCAGCCCGGTGCTGCCGGCTCCGCCAAAAGCTTTGCCAGCCTGTTGCCATCACGGCCACTCCAACGAGTGCCCAGCCATGTTGCAACTTTTCAGAGGGGTGTCAGGGCATGGGACCATGTCTTCCCTCTCTCCGGGGGGTGCGAGAGCATCCTGCATCTTGCACGCTGCAGAGGCTGGCAGGTGCCCCTTGCAGAAATGGATTTGGGCTGCAGCTCTCCTTCGGTGGGACACGGCTCACGTCTGCAGGGACTTGGTGCACACAAGGGCTGGTGAGGAGCTGCCATCCCCCAGGTTCAGCCAGCACCGTCCATGGAGCCTTGCTGCAGGGGTACAGCCTGGCCATGGTACAAAAGGAACTGCAGAGCACCAGGGCAGACGACAGCGGGACCCCCAAGCCCCTCAGCAGTTTGAGTTGGAGCAGGGCTGGGGCTTCTCCTCCCCTTTGCTTTTCCAGGAACCGCTGCGCTCAGCTGTGGGCCCTCCGGGGCAGGGCTCTCCCCGCAGAGGCAATTAAGGCTTTCGAAGCCTGCCAGCACACTCCTCCTCCACCGGCCCCCCCTTTCCCCATCAGGGCTGATCCACGGAGATGTTTTCCTCTGGCCTCATTTACAGTTGGCCTCCACTTTCTCCACCCCACAAGCATCCCAGCACCTTTCCACCATGCTCCTCAGGCCAAATAATGCAAAATGTGATTCAGCTTAAAGGAAGCATCCCTGGGGAAGGATGCAGCACAGAGAGGTACCCTGGGCTAGGGCAGGGCGACCAGAGGCTCCCTGCAAGGCTCCCACAGCCGATGGAGCGAAGCAAGACAGGACCTGACAGCCGCAAGCAGAAAGCAGATAAATTCTGTCTGCAGCTCAGCTTCGCACATCTCCACCCAGCAGGGAAGGGAGCTGCAGACCAGCTCAGGTCCCAGCACAGTGCCAAGATGCTGTCTTTCCCAGCCCCTGGCTCTGCTTATGGGTGACACGAGCTGCGGGTGGGCTCAGCTCACTCCTGGCTGAGACATGGCGGAGTGGGAAGGATCTGTAACAGAGGTATTGCTATTGTGGGATCAGCATCGGCATCCACAGGTCTAGGGGGGGCTAGTATAAGGTGAGGAATGACTGGGCCACCAGTTACAGGTCTGCTGGTAGTCACCCCAGCCTGGCCAGGGGCCAGGGACCAGCCTGGTATCAGTGTGTGGCACAGGCTGGAGTGAACCTCTGCCGAATACAGTGCTGGGAGCACCCTCAGGGCTGCCCTGCCTCAGCCGTGTGCTCCTGGAGAAGCAGGGCACTGCACGGGCACCGGAGGCTGGGTCGAGCACAGGCTTGTGCAGAGGTGGAGAAGACATCAGAGGTGGTGCTGCCCATCCCCTGGCAGCCAGCAAGCTTCACCCTTTAACCTTCAGTGTTAATCCCAGGCCTGGCAGAAACCCACAGGGGTGTCGTGGGGCTGAGTGACCATCTCAGCCAGGCTAGCACGGGGCAGCTGGGGGTGCATGCAGAGCAGATATCCCACCTTCAGAAGCCCTATTTAAGGGCTGCGCCCTCCTCTCCTGCCCAGCATCCTCCATCCTGCCCCATCACCTCCCACACGCCCTCCGCCAGCCCCCAGCCCCACGGTGTGCACCCGGGTGATATCCAGTCCTGGGGATCAGGAGAACCAAAACCCCTGGTGCTGCATTGCACCGTGCACACAGGGCTGCACGTAGGCAGGAGTCACGTTGCCCCCACTGCACCGCGGCGTGGGGAGGACAGCCGGCCTGCAACGCTGACCAGCAAGCAATGGGTTAAAGAGGTCGCAGGTAGCCTGTGGCTGGGGCTGTGGGTTCAGGGAAGACCTTGGCCTCTGGGCAGGGGAGACCTTCGCTTCTCTGCAGATGCAGCCCCATCTCTTGTAGTCCTTGAGGTTGTCTTGAAGAAAGGCGGTTCAGCCCTGGGGGCCAGAGGAGGTGCAGGGAAAGCTTTTATTGGTATCTCCCAGCAAACGTCAGCCTGGTTAAAAAAAAAAAAAAAGCTCCAGAAAGCTGTTTAACACAGCTCAGGCAGCAATTGGTACAGGGACAGCAAACCAGGCTGCATCTGCTCAGCCCCAGTCACAAGCTCCCTGCTTCCTCCGTGTGAGTGCGTGTGCGTGTGTGTGGCGTGTGTGTGCGCGCACGCTAGACACAGGCATCCGCTCTCAGCATCTCACTGTCTCCTGCATCCTCCGGCAGCAAGCGCAGGGCTCTGGCTCTCCGGGTACCAGCCTCGCTGCTCCATCCCCCAGCCGGGATTTGCATGCGGGGCGCAGAGATGCGGTGAGCACCCGCGGGTGGAGAGGGGGTCGTGGCTAGAGGCAGCGGCGATGGGCATTGTGTGGACTGCTCTCTAGGGCTCACGCTCCCCAGACGGACCCTGACCCTGGTAAGTGGCTTTTTTTTTGACACCGTTGGCACTTCACCGGTGCATGGCATGGGCTGGCCACACATCGTGACACCCATGGGTGGGTCCCCCCCCTGCCCCTGGGGTCCTCGTCCAGGGATGGTGAGTGGGGCTTCTGGGATGGGGTGCCTGGGAGCGGGGATGCAGATGGGGAGGCAGGTTCCTGTCCAGGCATTGGGGTCCTGATGTGGGTGCTGGGGAGAGGAGATGGGGAGGGAGACGAGGAGGAGAAGTGGGGAGCTGGGTGGGAGCCGTGTCTGCTACAGGGGAAGGGACTGTACTGTCATGGCATTTTCATCCCCCTCTGGGAGATGGAAACGTGCGACACACCTATAAAATCTGCCATTGCGCGGCAGGACGGACAGCCTGATCTGGCAGGGAGAGCAGCCACTGGCTCGGTGTCCCCAGGAAGGGGACACAGCCCAGATGGGGCTCCGACCACCCCCCAGACCTCTGTGTCAGGCCACCGCAGCCCTGCAGAGGCTTGGGAGGGTACCACCAGCCACGGACCCCCCTGCCCAGTGGCAACCGGGTCACCCCACAGCAGCAGTGCTACAGTCCCAGCACGTGCCATCTGCCAAGGATTGGGGACAAGGGGAGTGCTACTGGACCTCTCTGGGCATCCCTAGCCGGTTCAAGGAGGTGGGATGTGGAGACCCCCAAGCCGAGCCCGCTGCTTGCAGTGCCCAGACCCCCTCGCCCCAGGCAGGCAGCGGCACGCAGGGCGTGCAGGGCTGTGCCAGGCTGTGCCAGAGCCACGGCAGCTCCTCCCAGCCCTGCTTAGTGCCCTTCAGACCCAGCCCTGTGGCCAGGCTGCCACAGGCCCTTGGGTCCCCAGGGTGTCCTCCCCATGCATACCCCATCCCTCTGCCCCAGGTCCCTTATTTTGCTCCGAGGAAGGCGCAGCACTGCAGGTGTGAAAACACCGGGAGCCTGGTGATGGCAGGGAGGAGGCCTGGCCCATGGGGAGCCCGCAGGGACCAGGCACATCCTTCCCCACCATCCAGGGAGCTCGGGAGCGGGTCCTGGGTGCACCCCTGCTGCATCCCTCAAGGGTGGGTGCAGGGGTTGTACAGACCCTGCTCATGCCGTGCATCAGCCCAAGCACCCACGGGCCCTTGGTTTCCTCGTAGGGCTTTGCATCGAGGATGCGCCGTGGGGCAGGCAATCATGGCTGAGTAGGGGGCAGGCAAGGAGGCAACAGCCAGCCCTATGGACCCACGGTCCTGCCCCAGCTCTCCGCACCCCCAGCTCTCCGTGCCACCACCGGGCACTGCAACAGCCCACCCTGCAACCATGGCCCCCAAAACACACCCATCCTGCACCCCTACCCACCACAACCACCACTCCAGACCCACGGCTGCCGCAACATCCCTGCACCCAAAGCCACCACCCACACTGTGCCCACAGCCGCTGCAATGCCCCCAGCCCACACGCCCCCTCACCCGGCCGTAACACCCACCCCGCACTGCCAGCCGTGCCCTAGCACATCAATCCCTGACACATCCACCCCTGACACATCCTCCTCTGACATATCCATCCTGTGCGTCTCCCCGCCGCATCCATCCCGCGCTCCCAGCCACCACAACATCCCCACTGCGCTGCGATACACCCACCCACGCGTCACCCGTCGCACCGCACCCACCACCATCCTCACAGCCAAACCTGGCTTCCCATAATACCAGAACTAGCCATAGGTGCTCCCCACTCCCGCTGCCATGGGGGAGACGAGATTTTGGAGCCAGGGAGGGATCATTGGCTCTGTCTGCATAGGGATGCTCTGCCCTGCTTCCTTCTCCCCGGCCACCAGCTCCATCCCACCACTGCCCCCATCCTCCCCTCTAAGACAGCCTTATCCCCACTCCAGCTGCACCAGCCTTGCCTCTGTGCCTCAGTTTCCCCACACAGAGAATTGCATGGGGCTGGGAAAGATAAGTCCATGGGTACTAGGGGGATGAAATGCTCTCTGGATCAGCGTTTTGCTGCAGGGATGAAACAGTAAGGAGCAAATACCCATCAGAACAGCACAGGGAACAGGTGCTGCCCAGGGGACAGGGCAAGGGTGGAGGGTGTCGGGGCAAGGGAAGAGAGTGGGAAGGTGCCCACCACCCACTGCAACAGCCCCTGGTGCCGGCAGGGCTTGGCGGAGCTGGGCGTTTGCAGGCAGCTCTGGCCCATGCCCAGATTTAGCTCTTTCATGAGGGCAACCTAAAAATAGTCCCCACTTTGGCACCTGGCAGCAAGGTCGAGGCCCCGGCACTTCAGCCCAAGGCGAAACAAGCAGTGACACTGGGTCCCTGATCACTGGGCACCTCGGGATGGCCAAAAATAGCAGTGGAGACACTTTCCTCCAGGGACACCTGGGGGACCCAGACACTGCTCGGGTAGCTGGGCTGCTATGGGGCAAGGGTGCCTCTGGTTCCGCCTCCCCATGTCCAGGGGTCCCCAGGAGAGGGACACCCCCCGAGCATGGCAGGACCCTGAGCTGGGCCACACTCTGTGTGGCGGTGATGTCTCACCCCGCACAGCCAATGGGTCAGGCAGGGCATGGGGGAAAGGGGGTCCTGTAGAGAGTCGAGCAGGTTGGGATATCTGAGGAGCTTTGAGGCCTGTGGAAAGGCAGCAGAGGCTGGAGAGGGAGCTCAGGGTGAAGCCATTCAGCGTCTGGGTGTGCAGGCAGGGTCTAGCTGTGCAGCTCTAGCAGGGAAAGGGAAGCCAACGGGGCTGAGAACTGACATGAGATGTGACAGGAGTGACAGCCTCCAGACTCCAGGCATGCAGCAGCTGGTGTCACCGACTGTGGAAGGAGAGACTCGAGGTGGTCTTGGGAGAGGACTGCAGACAAGGAGATGAGCTGGGATCCTTTGTTAGCAGTGCAGGGCAGGGGTGTGACCACACCATGAACATGCAGGGAGACCTCATTTTTGGGAGATTACAGCAGGCCCTTACGCCAGCCACCCCTCTGCTTCCCAGGCTGCCCTGCCGTGTGGCAGAGTGACTGGAGATGGGCCACCCAGAGCCCCGCAGCACTGCAGGGAGATGCTTCCAGCATGCTGGGCAGCAGGAGCACCACTGCAGCTATACTGGGGGAACTGGTGTGCCGAAAGCAGGGGGCCCATACCCCCTTTTGGCTCTTCTCCATGAGCCCTGCCCCCTGCACCCTCTCCTCCCCGCTTCTACCCAAGCCTTGGGCAGGACGACGCTGGGATCTGGTCCGTGCTCGGTGATGCAGGGACCTGCAAAGGCAGCCCTTGGCGGGGGGATCTCCCCGCAGTGCCCCCGGCGATGCTGCCCAGCAGCAGAACTGATCCTGCCCACAGCCGATGGGATCCCGAGCCAGCGGGGGAGGGGGTGACAGCCCGGCGAGGAGGCAGAGACACCCAGGTGTCTTCCCTGCAACCAGCACAGCCGCAGGGATGCTGTTGCGGTGGCTTGGACACGTGCCTCCGGCTCTTCCCCGCTCCCACCTTTGCAAAGCCCTGGGAGCTGCAGCACGCCAGGCACCAGCCCTGGGCATGGAGGATATGGGGGGGCCGACGGGTGCAAATACCGACCCCATTCGCACATGCCTGCCGCCCCGGCGGGACGGGGCCCACGTGTGTCGCACACCCAGATCTGCGCGTGGGAATCTGCCACGCAGATGGTCCCATGGTGGTGATGGGGAGGCTGGGAAATCACATGCGTGTGCGCGTGGCGGTGTTTGGGTTTGCACGCCCACGCGTGCGCGTGAACAGAGCCCAGGCGGCTGGGGTGGGGGGGGGGTCACGGCGCGAGGATGTGGGGCCGAGCATCTGCGGGCATAGGGACCAGCAAAGGGCACCGAGCTGCCGCCTGCCAGCACGCTCTGCTCGGCACCGCTGATGTGGGGCAGCTGTAATTACTTTGTCCAGGCTCCCTGCCACAGCAGTGCCCGCAGCGCCGTGCCCTCCTGCAGCTGCGAGATCCCGGTGTCTGCGAGCGTGCGGCTAATTATCCCGCTACCTGGGGACTTCCCTGCTGAGGCTGGAGGGGATGGAGATGGCTGCTCCGATGTCCCCCCACTTGCACAGGCAGCGCCTCGTCCCTCGTGCTCGCCAGTCCTTCGGTAGCGGCTGGGAGCTCCTTTTGGCTGCAGCATCTTCCATAACGCAACCCCAGCGAGGCACGGGGGAAGTGCCGGGACCCACATGGGGTGACGCTGTGCTGCTGGAGACCAAATCCTGCTTCTCCCCAGCTCAACCTGCTATGGCTGCTGACATTGCCCTCCTCATTTTACCCTAAGACGATCTTCCCTCCATCCTGCAGCCAAACCCCCTTCCTGGGACCCATGCACCCCTTCCCTCCTGCACCCTCTCCCACGGCTGGCCCAGCCTCTCCACATGGCTCCTTGCAGGGTGCAGGATGCCCAGTAAGCAGGGCAGGAGCACACACGTGTGAGCCCAAGAGAGTCCAGAGGGGAACTGAAATTTAGGGAAGGCAGGAGACCCAGCGCCAGCTCTATTCTGCCGTGCCCCAGCCCTGGGCAGAGCTGCAAGGAGGACACCTCTCACCCTTGGCTGGCCAAAGAGGCTTTCTCAAAAGCAGAAAGGGATGCATCCAAAGGTCTGGTCCCAATCCCTCTGGGATTTACCAGCCTGGTGTGAGAAGGACCTGGACGGGCTTCTTGTTAAGCCAGAGTCTACACAGCAAGGGTGGATGAGGCAGGGTGCCCCCAAACCAGCTCCCTGCTTGCTGTCCCACTCCCCCACCAAGAAGACCCCAGCACCAGCTTGCCAAGGAGCCCCCATTTCTCCCTGCCCCAACCTCCACAGCCAGGGGACAGCCACCGGGACACATTTTTGGGGCCAGGGACATGGTGCAAGGGTGGAGAGCAGCATTGCACCCCGAGGTCTTATCACTGAGACCTTCCTCCCCACCCCGCAGAGCCATGGGGGTGCTGATGTCCAGGCGTCAGACGGTGGAGAAGGTGCAGAAGGTCAGCTTGGCCGTGTCCGCCTTTAAGGACGGGCTGCGGGAGCAGCCAGCAGCACGGCAGCGGGTAGAGGTGGGGGGCACGCGCCGCGGGATGCTGGAGCAGGAGGTGCAGGAGGGAGAGGAGGAGGCGTCGGCAGGACCTTCCCAGCCGGAGGAGAGCAGCACCAGCAAGGCGGCCTGGGAACGGCTGCGGGACGGCCGGGGCGTGGAGCCGGAAGAGTTTGACCGAGCCAACAGGTTCACACCGCCCGCTTTCATCCGTCCCAAGCGGGAGCTCCATGATGACGAGCCCCTAGACATCAGCCTGGAGCAGCGGGAGCAGGCGAGTGGCTGGAGCACGGGGATGGGGTGGGAGAGATGGGGACAGGGCTGGAGATGCAAGGGGGACAAAACCAGGGGATGTGCAAGCATTCCTGGTGCCCAGTGACAGCTTCCCCGGGCACGACAAAGCCCCATGGAGGTGGCTCAGTGGGGCAGGGGGGCAGGGGGGCTGAGCGGCCCGAGGTGCCACACAGGGAGGATGGTGTAACTGGTCAGATGTGCCCAGGCGGGACCCAGGGGTTTTTTGGAGAGGAGAAATGGGCACAGACAGCTCCAGCTATGGGGAAGAAAGAAGGATCATCCGATCTACGTGTTTGTCACGTAGCCAGCATACAGCTCAACCCGCCCATCCACACCTGCCACCCTTACAGCCCACCCAACATCTTACCTGCCTGTGTCCACAATCCCACAGCCCACCTATCCACACCTGTGACCCTGTCCACCCACCCGCCCACCCCAACAAGCC
>JAAGAY010015950.1:5424-20370 GCA_011801015.1 Ardeotis arabs | reverse complement strand
CCACCTACAGCCTTACAGCTTATCCATCTGCAGCTACCACCAGCCAACCCACAGACCAGCACTTCCACCTGCCCACACCACATCCCTACGGACCTGCCGACCTACAACCCCTCAGCCCGGCCATCCACACCTGCAACACTGCACCCCAGAGAACCTACAGCCCCACCAGCCCTACAGCCGGACCCGCATACCCTCCATTCATCCCCACAAACCCATTCACCCTCCTCTAACCCCACCAGCCATGCCTGCTATGATCCCATCACCCACCTATTGCCTACTCCAGCCCCATGCAATCCAACACGCTGCCCCCCAAAACCCATCCCACCCTGACCCCCCACCTCGCAAAGCCAGCCCCTTGTCCACGCCGTCCCGCTGAGCAGCTGCCCATCTCTCCCCAGGTGGTCAATGACGAGATGTGTGAGATCTGTGAGGTGTGGACGGCCGAGAGCCTCTTCCCCTGCCGCGTCTGCAGCCGAGTGTACCACGACGGCTGCCTGCGCCGCATGGGCTACCTGCAGAATGACAGTGCTGTGGAGGTGACGGAGACGGCACACACCGAGACGGGCTGGAGCTGCTACTACTGCGTGAGTGCCTGGGGTGGGGGACATCCAGCTTCTGTCCATGTCCCACAAAGACACGAGCCGGCTCCCATGTCGCAGCCTGCTCCAGGGTGATGGGGAACCTGCTGCTTCCCAGCTCTCACTGCCCACGGAGGCACTGGAGGGGAGGGGACAGTGGCTCCTTGCCACCTCCCTGCCCCAGTAGCCAGCCCCTGAGCACCTCGGCAGGGGACGTGACACTAGGGGCATGGGGAGCCATGGTGGAGCTGACGTGATGCCGAAAGCCCAGGGGTGTAAAGCCACCCTGGGCGACACAGCACACAGTCCCTCTCTGTGTGCCCACACCTGCACATCTTCCGCTCCCCCCCACCCCATGCCTTTACCCCACGGCTCCTCTCTGCCCCCCACCCCAGGACAACCTCAATCTCCTGCTGACGGAGGAGGAGATGTACAGCCTGATGGAGACCCTGCAGCACTGCAAGATCATTCCAGGTGCGGACCCTCCCTGCGTCGGGTCCCAGACGGTTGGGGAAGGTGGGAGGCCCCCTCCCCAGGCACCGCACGGCTGATCTGTCCCCCGCAGAGACCTGCCTGACCCTGGATGACTTCCTGCACTACAAGCACCTGGTGCACAAGCAGCAGTTCGAGCGGCCCATGGCTGAGGCACAGGAGGAGCAGGCAGCCCTGCAGTTCTCTGCCCTGGACCCTGAGAAGAAGGGGCACATCGAGTGGCACGACTTCCTCTCCCACGAGTCCATCCAGCTGCTGCAGAAGCTACGGCCGCAGGTACGGCTGTGGCACCTGGGGCTGGCTCCGATGGCAAGTACCCATGGCCATGGCACCCAGGGTGGGAGACCCCCACAGCGCTGGGCATGGGACCAGAGGGTTTCCCATGGGGCGAGCGCTCCCCCTTCCCCTCTCTGCACCCCCCAGAACGCCCTGCTGCGGCTGCTGACGGCCAAGGAGCGGGAGCGGGCACGGGAGGCCTTCCTGGCCCTGGACCAGGACAGAGATGGCTTCATCGCGGACGGCGAGTGCCGCCGGGCCCGGCACACCTGGTTCCGCAAGCACCAAAAGGAGATACCATCCTGCAACGTCAGGTACGCACAGGTGCACGGCCCCCGCACCCTCTTCCCCCCGCCACCGCCGCCATTTGGGGTACAAGGAGGAGGGATGAAGAGCACCCTCCTCCTCCTCCTCCTCCCCACAGCATCAGCCACGTCGGGCCCATGTCGGAGAGCAGCCCCGCCAGCAGCACCAGCGGCAAGAGCCCGGAGAAGCCCCCGCTGGCCACGGAGCAGGAAGAGGCCAGGTGAGGCGAGGGGGTGGTTTGGGGCGGGGGCGGGGACACACCCCCCTCCATTTGGAGGAGACGCCGTGGGAGCAGCGGCGTCAGGGGCGGCTGGTGAGCCTGCGTCTGCCGGCAGGCTCGTCGACTGGCCCGACTTCCTGTGGGAGAACGTCGCCTACATCCTGGCCGCCCGCCCCAACAGCGCCGCCCTCCACCTGCAGCCCCCCGCCTAGACCCCAGCCACGCCATCTTGGGCGGCGAGGCCGCTCTCCCGCCGCGGAGACCCGCCCCGCCCTCCTTCCCCCCGCCACGATTGGCTGGTGGGGGAGCAGCAGCCCTGCCCCCTCCCCTCGCCTCTGCTTTGGATTGGCTGTGAAGAGGACGGGTGCCGGGCTCTGATTGGCTGAGGGAGTGGGTGTGGCCATCGGGGGTCTCTGATTGGTTGGGGGAAGTGGGGAGGGGTAGGGCGTGGCACCGCTGCCCCCCTGCATCCCATAGACCCCACTGTGGGGAGGGGTCCAGGCCCAGGGACAGCATGGGGCACAGAGGGAGCCCCCACAGACCCCACTGTGGGGAGGGGTCCAGGCCCAGGGACACTGTGGGGTGCAAGGGGAGCCCCACAGATCCCACTGTGGGGAGTGGTCCAGGCCCAGGGATGCCGTAGGGAGCAGGGAATCTGTTGCCCCCATGACCTCCAGCCCCACAGCAGCCCCTCACCCTCACCAGCACCTGAAGCCAGCGGGAACTCGTCCCCAGGGACCCACAGACAGAGCGGGGTCTGCCCCTCAGGAGAAGTGGGGCTTGCCCTGGTCCTGGAGCTGGATCTGGGTAGTTATGGGGTGGGAGTGGAGCCCAGGGGGGCAGACCCAGAGCCATGGGGCAGCATGGCTGAGCCTCTGCCCGCCACTGGCACCAACACCCACGGGTCAGCCACAAGTGCCGGCTCAGCTCATCAGCATGGTGGCTCCCGGGGGGCAGGATGTGGCTGACCCCCACCTGGCCTCTTTCCCATCCCTTCCCCAATGGAAGCTGGAGCCTGGTACGTCCATCCTTGCACCCACAGCTCATGGCTGCATCTGGAAGTTTCCCTGCACGGCTCCACCCTGCCCTGCTGGGCACCAACCATCTAATGCCAACAGCGACGGCGTGGGAAGAGACACTGGGAACAGAAAGCACCGGGGCAGCGGGAGGGCAGGTTTGGATGCACAGGAGCACTCCCCTGCATCTCTTGCCCCTCCTGTCCCCCTGGTCCTATGGGATGCTCTCCCCCGGCTCAGCATTCCGGTCCCACACCAGCCCAATTCAATCCTGCTCCCTCCCTAGCACAGTGAGTGGGCATCCCCACCTCATTAATGGGGCTTGGTAATTAGCATTAGTGCTGGAGGTGAGGAGGAGGAGGAGGCAGAGCCCAGAGCCCCCCGGGGTGCCACAGGGATGAGGCACTCACTGCGCAGGGTTGATGCCCAGCAGCCCTAAGGTGCACGGATGGATGCGCTCAACCCACAGGTGAAGAAGCAGGGACCCCTGGAAACCTCACCCCACAGATGCTCGTTGCAGGGGGACACCCAGCTGCTGCCCCCAGCCCCTCCAACCCCTTCCTAATTACACCCTCAGCCTTTCCCCGCCTGACCTGCCCTGGCTCAGCCAGGTTGCCCCGGGGCATGCACACACCCGGGGCGCACCCGCGGCAGCCCAGTCGCTCCCTCACTTCCACCCTCCGATTTGATGGGGATATCGTCCCGCTCAGCCCCCCTGCCCCCCAGAGAGGGCACAGGGACCCTCTCCAGGAACTGCCCCCGCTGCAAGACCGGGAGGCACACCGGTGCCGTGACACCCTCCTCTACCACCCTGGCATACCAGGCCAATGGGGATATTTCGGATGCCAGAGCCATGGCCGTGGTGAGGAGGCGGCCATGGGTGTGTGGGTCACAACGCCCGATCTGTACTGAGAAGCGTCCATTAAACAGCTGTGTCCAAGTAGTCTCTGGCTGGTGCGCTTACGGGGCTCCTGGCTTCTCCCCAGGGATTTCTGGGGACCCCACAGCAGGTTTAACATTCTATCCCGGCTTTGGGTCCCTGTCCCATCAGGCAGGCTTGGCCTTGTGTCCCCAGAGTGTCCCACAGCAGCGATGGGGGTGCACCCAGGACCCCACAAACTCAGGGTGCCTCACACCTTGCCAGGAGAGCAGACAGCGGGGACAGTGCCTGGCTGGCCCCACAACCATCCCGGCCCCTGCAGCAGGAGGGACACCCATCCATTGGGATGAGGCACGGAGGCACCGGAGGCACCGGAGGCTGGGAACAGAGCACTGGGCATAGCTGGATGCTAGGAACCTACTGTTTGCAGCGGTGCTGGGAAACCCAAAATAACCCCTCAGAGACAGCAAGGGTCACTGGGAGGAGGTGTTTGGAGAGTGGCCTCCACAGCTGGAGGCTCCTCCAGTGCTACATCCACGGAGCTCCCAGGGAACGCTGTGGCTGTCTCTGGTGGCACGGGGTCTGCGGGAGCTGGGATGCCGGCAAAGGGAGCTCACCTGCCATGGGGGAGGGGGGGGCTTTCCTTGCACAGTGCTTGTGCCACAGCTGGGAGGGGAACAGGGCTTGAGAAGTGGATCCAAGAGGGAATTAGGAGGCAAACCCTGTGCTAGCAGCATCTGTAGGGTCTGTGGGAGGATAGAGCTTGTTAAAAGCTGGACTTGGATATTTCACCCCATTCCCACAGCTGCAGTGGGATTGCCATCGTGTCCAGACCATGGCAGTGGTGTCCAGCTGCCCCTCAGAGGAAAATCCAGCCAACGTTTCAGGCCCTGGAAGCCAGATTAGGTGCAGAAGCTCCAAGGACAGGCAGCCATTGCCTGGAGGAAGAGGATGGGCACTTGGAGGAAGAAGCAGCTGGCAGTGTTTTTGTGCCTGAAGCTGGGATGCCCTGGGTGGGTGATGCCATGGACTCTGCCCGTGGAAGGAAGCTCCTGCCTGGGGAGATACGTTGATTGCTGCGTTATTGCTCCTGCTGCTGGAGCTAGAGTGAGCTGGGGCAGAGCATGGGTCCTGAGGACCCCGGGGGTGAAGCACTTACTGCCAGCACCCCAACCCCATGCTCTGAGCACCCCTTGGGATCCAAGCTGGGAAAGACCCTGATCCAGCCCCTCTCTGCACCTACCCCTTCCCCTGGGGCCAAGCACCCAGGCCCAGCCCCATCCTGGCTCCCCTGCCAGGGCACCCAGCCGGCTGGTGTCCCCAGAGAGCTGGCTAATAAGGGCTGCAGGTGGCCCAGCTGGCCCACGTCCCGCAGGGCTGTGCTGTCACCACCACAGCACCAGCTCTGCCACAGCTGCAGGTCCCCAGCATGGGGAGAGAGCTGCGCCTCTGCACGGACAGCCTGGAGGTCTGGGCAAAAGCAGGAGGACGTGGTGGGGGAATGGCCAAGGTGATGTCATGGCATCTCTTAGCTGTCACCTGCTCCCCCAGGACTGGTGACCTCAGAGACCCTGTCCTCAGAAAGCCTCCACGGCCTGCAAACCTCCCTCCTAAATGCTGGTGCAAAGCTACCACTGAATGCTGGTGCAAACCTCCCACCATCTGCTGGTGCAGACCTCCCCAGTGAAAGTCCCAGAGGGCCCAAACCAAAGGATGGGGATGCTCTCGTGGGGTTTAAGGCTGGGGCAGGAACCAGCAGTGGAGCCCACCCCACCAGATCTGGCGAGGAGGGAAATCCCAGGGTGGTAAGCACATTCTGCGGTGGTAGCGTCTGCGCAGCCCACATCCCCATTGCGCCAGGTCTATCACCCACCACCGGCTGCCATGCCGTGGGTGCTATGCTCCCCGTGGGGCTGGTCCCCAGTGGGCTTTCCCAGCCCTGGGGCTCCAGCCCAGCACCACGGGGGCTGGGGGGAGCATCACGGGGTCCTGGGGGGGCGGCTATACCTCGTGTGTTACGTTTTTCAGCAGGCAGCGGTCAGAGCACCGCCCACCCTTCACCCAGGTGGCCCTGCCATCTGCAAGGGACCCAGCCCACCTCGTCCTGCCCACCCTGCCCGGCTGAGGGTGTCCCCGCTGTCCCACGGGGATGCAGGGAGCAGCGGTGCTCGATCTGTGGGGAGGTTGCACCCTCTGCTGGGATGTAGGGCCATTGCACCCGGCTGCCACCCCCCCCCAAAAAAAATCCCTCCGCTTGAGAAGATGGGTGCTTGGCTTTGCACCTTGGTCTGGTGTGCCCCAGAGGGGAGGTGACCGTGGGGTACCCCCCCGCACCAGAGCCAGCCGACCCCTGGGGCGTGCGGGGAGCTATGCTGACACGCGGAGGGGGGGGCACATGGGTGACCCACTGAGCTGAGACTGTGTCACCATGAGCTGTGGCAGCCGGCCATCACTGGGGTGAGATGTCGGAGCCCCATCACATAGCAGCCACAGGGCCAGCCAGGGACCACCAGCAGGAAAAGGGGGGGTCTCTGGGCAGCATGTGACAGTGACAGCCACAGCCACAGCTCCTGGTGGCCCCAACTGCCTTTTTCCCACCAGGCTGGAGAAGGAGTGACCAGGCAGGGTGGGGACAAGTGTCCCTGTTCAGTAACACCCTCCCAGATGTGAGCAGGGCAAGGACTGAGGGGAGAAGCCGAGGGGTTGCGGGGCACAGAGGTGAGATGAGGAGGATGGAGCACACAGAAGTGACTCCCACCCTAGATCAGGGTCCCTAGAGGGACCAGGGTCCTCTGGGCAGACCAGGGGTCCGTAAAAAGTGTGTAGGGTGGTTTGTGACACCCCTCCTTCTCCTACTGCTCCAAAACCAGCTCTGACCCCAATTCTGCCCCAGAGCACCCTCCTCCTCTGCAATTATCTGCCCATGGCAGGTGAGTGCTGGGCCACGCACCCCAGGTCAGGAGCCAGGGCTCAACCCCAGCAGCTCCCACAGTCTGTGGTGGGCTCCATCCTTTGTAGCACCCAGGAGTCAGGAGACTCTGCGCGTTGGAGAAGAGGGACCAGCCCAGGGCTCCCTTGGGTCCAGCACCCCTTCCCCATGAGACACGGGGATCTGGAGCTCCATCCTCTCCCTATCACCTGGCAGGAGCCCTGGGCACCTCCTCCTCTGCACAGAGCCACTGCACCCCCCAAACAGCTGCAGGATCTGTCTGCACCTGGCCCTGCCGCAGGGCTGGGAGGGATGCTTAGGAGATGGAAACCCAGCCAGGCACTGGGCATGGTGACAGGGGTAGGGACAGCGATGCCCACCACCACCTGCTGGGACTGGCCACATGCTGCTTGGGTCCACAGGGCAGCCTGGAGGGGAACCGTACAGGACCTGAGTTTTGGGAAAATGGGGTCCCCTCCCCAGTATCTTCCCTAGCACAGTGCTAGGAACAGCAGGACGAGCTGCCTCAACAGGACACAACCCTGTGGGCACCCCAGCATGGAGGTGGTGTGCTCCTCTCCCAGGAGGATGCACATGGCCTGGGTCCCCCACGGGAGCCCACTCAGGGGGCTGTGCACAGCTTCCCACCGGCACGCTGTGCCGCCGGCTCCCGCCACCCCCGCATTGCTGGCTCGGTGGCCCTGACACGGCGCAGGGCTGCCAGACGCTGCCTCCTGTTCCCAGCACGCTCGCTCCCACTTTCCTCCGTGCAGCACGGCTGCACACGGGGATGTGGGGTGTCTGCGTGGTGCAAGGGGTGCAGAGGTGGCTCCGGGACAAGGTGGGGGCCACGGTGTGGTGTCAGACACGGTGAGCATCTTTCTCCCCGCAGCAGGTTTGGTGTGACTCATCCTGGCAACCCACGAAGCACCCGAACAGGGTGTCCAGGTCCTCTCTTGCCTCCGTGCCAAGGCCACGCATTAACCCCCTGAGTCCCGAGTGCCTCCCTCCGCGCCTTCCTGTGCCTATTGCCCTGGCCTGGCAGGGGGACCGGGAGGTGTCACCAGGGACTGTGGCCCCAGTCCTCCGTTCCCATGTCCCGCTGTTCCCCTCTCCACAACTACCTGCACCCCACTGGCCCCTAAGCAGCTGCTGTTGAGCACCAGGGCTGGCATGGTGGGGGCCGTTAGCTGCCGAGTAAAGTGGGAAGAGAAATGGTTTGGGGTACGGCGAAGGGCAGGACCTGCCTTCCCATTTCAGCTGTGTAGATCCAAGCCCCACAGCTGGCATCGGAGCGGATGCTGCCAGTCCCTCCGGACAGCACAGTGGGCAGCTGCATGGTGCCATGCACGTCCCCGCACACCCAGCATCCCTTTCTGGCACCCCGCATGTGCTGCGCACCCCAGCATCCTCTCTCCATCTGGGATGACCACCTGGACCCGAAAGCCAGCACAAGCGGTCCCCTCTGCCCCACCATGCCCATGTGTCACAGCACATGAAGGTGACACCAGTAACCAGGCATCGGTCCAGGCCAAGTCTGGAAGCCCCACGGGGCCAAGGCGTACCCTGGCTGGCCAGGGAAGGAGGAAGGCAGCCAGGGTACCTGGAAAGCAGGGATTTGGATTCGAGCCACCTCAGAAAGCCAGCACCGTGCTTGGCACAGGCAGAGGCACACAGCCTGCAGCCGAACGGGGACACAGAGCCCCACCTGTGTCATCCACCAGACCACCCAGCATCAGTGGGGCCGCTCACTCCCCACAGCAGGGGTTAGGGGCTCTGGTAGAGACAACGGGGGTAGTAACAGGGGAGGCACCTCGTATTCGGCATGAGGCACCCTGCGACCTGGCAGCAAAATGATCCGGGGGCTGGAGTGACTGATCCGCGAGGAGCCGCACACAACTATATCTGTCTCGCTCGGCTGAGCGATGACTAAGGGAGGGACAGGAGAGCAGTCTGCACACCGCCAGGCAGAGGAGGAATTATTTAGGCTGGAGCATGGGGGCGGAGGGAGGGGGTGCTGGAAAGAGCTGGGTGGAGGGAAGGTGGAGGCTGGGTGGGATGCTCTGGCAGCACTCCCCCTCTTCACCAGAGAGACACGGGGCTGGGGAGAAACAGCACAAGAGCTGGAGGACTGAGAGCTGCCGGCTCACTTTTGGGGAAAAAATACCTGCAGCCAAGGGAGTGTCCCGCCCTGGCTCCAAACCCACAGCCAGGCGCTGGCTGGGAGACCTGCCATTAGCACAGCAGCACAGCCAGCGTCTCGGATGCATGGAATAACACCCGGCAGCTGCCTGTACAAGGCAGGTCCCCAGGCATCTGTAGCCCCATCCCTGCCCTCCCGTGACACGCAGGCAGCTGGGCAGCGGGCGATGTGTGGGAGCTATTTCTGCTGGTCTCAGGGCCATGCTACTCCCACGCTGGGACCAGCCCCGCGCTGCGCTGGGCCAGCTGCTGGGAAATGGGCAGGCCTTGGCCTTGCAAAAATTCGCCTTGGTGACCACAAGGTGAATTTTTAATGGTAGGGAGAGGAAGGCAGAAAAATGACACCACTATGTGGCATCTCTCCCAAGCACGCTAATGCTCTCAGATAAGGACCCAGCACACAACAAAAATCAAAGGCAGGAAGAGGGGATGCAGAGACTCAGGGGCTCAGCATCCTTTGGGACCAATCCCTTCCCCTGGGAAGGATGGGACCCCACCACATAAGCCGTTCCCATAGCCAAAAGGTACCAAACCTAACTCCTGAGGTCGCCCTGTGCTTTAGGGGCTGGCAGCACGATGGAGAAGAGTAAGCCAAGCACACGCAGCCAGAAGTCCTGCTGATACTTCAGCTGGGCCACTCTGCCTCATTGACCTGCAGGCTGCAACTCCTCCCCACTCTGCAAAGATTTTTGCAGCATAACTGGGGCACAAACATCCCATCCAGGGGGCATGTGAAGCTGTGGGAGCCGGGAGGCTTCTCCACACACGGGGAGCAGAGCCAAGGAACCTGCGTGCCATCCAGACCTTCCAGTCCAGGAGGATGTTTGCATCATTTCTAACCCAGAAGGCCCCCGAAATTTGCAGCCAGGGGTGTCTCAAGGGTCTCTGGCTCACTTAAATGGTGCAGAATTGAAATGTGTGTGCGTTACGGTCAGGGAGTGGGGGTGAGGCTGGGTATGAGCCCAATTAGTTGAACATCTATAGGCTACAGGAGCAGGACCATGGTCCAGGATAGTGCAGGAGAAGAAATTAAGGAAAGGGCTATAACCCAGCCTGATCTCATGCCCCCATGTTCAACAGGGCTTGTCAAATAATCCTGGCTTCTTTAATTGATGACTTTATAAATCTGATTGCCAAAACACCACCATGGACATACCAGGCTGCTGTCAGGTCATCCCTCCAGCACCCTCAGCACCAAGAAATCCCGGGGGAACACAGAGCAATGCCAGAGGAGCGCGGCAAGGCCAGGACCCGGCCCTGGGTCCACCCATCACACCAGCTCCCACGAGCAGCGACACATCCATCACCTCCTGGAACCCTCCAAACCGGACCATGCCTGTCAAGTCCCTGGGCTGGCAGCGAGCTGGGATTCAGAGGCCACAGCATCACCCTGGCTTCATCTCCCATCTTCTGTCTTCTCATCCTAAAAGCAGCCTGACATCCTCTTCCAACACCCTTAGCGTAGCCTGGCAACGGCAGTACCGGCATGGAAACAGCTGTACTGGCATGGCAACGGCAGTACCAGCATAGCAACACGGCTCCCACTGAAGAGACAAAAATGTCAGGTGGATCCCCCCTTGCCCTGGCCGCCTCTCTGCTTCCTGGAGGAGCAAAGCTGTCCCATCTCCCTCGGGTACCTCCAACGGGCTGCGGGTGCTGGGCACAACAGGCTCCGCCAGCCTTCCTGCATTCTTTCCCCATTTCCCAGCATTGCATGAGATGAGTTGCCCAGGGCTCAGAGGTCCTGGTATCAAGGCAGCCACAGCAGCATGTGAATGTCCCTTTTAGGTCCCCTGTGGAGGGAGACACATACCCCCCTTACCTGTCCCAGAGCAAACACCTCGTTTGAGGGGCATAAACTTGCGAGATGGAGGAAGACAGTTCCTCTGGTTTCTGGCTGCCGAGGGATTTTTCTCACTGCCAGTCCCTCTGTCTGCCAGAGCAGGTCTGCTGCTTGGGGCCAGCCCTCCCTACTGGGAGGAAAGGCACTGGCATCCTCAGGTAGCAGGAGTACATTGGGGCTGCCCTCCTCACCCCATTTGGCTGGGGGGATGTCGGGAGGGCAGCCAGAGCATCCCTCTCTGCCGAGGAAGGAGATCCGGTGGGGGCATCGGAAGTTACACAACGCTGCGCCAAGCAGACAAGGGCAGCGAGCACAGCGGGGGCACACACGCCAGCCCCCAGAGTGAATTCCCTGACGTGGCAAACATCTCCCGAAGCCCCCTCGACGCCCACCTGCACACGCAGGCAGGAGCCCACACGCATACGCAGGCAGGAGCCCACGCCTGCCTCTAAAGGAAAAGCCTTGCCAGAGGCAGCGCTGAAATAGTGAATTGCCTCATTCATTCAGCCTCTCCGGAAGCTCTGCCCGTACATGCAAACATACGCGCAGCAAGGCATGTGCGGCAGACGCGTGCGCCCACCCGCACGGCCTCCAGGAATCTCCCCCCCACCTCACAGCCACCTTCTTCACCACCCGCTCCAAAATGCAAGCACAGTCCGCACCCAACCCCACCTCTGCAGGTGGGGAACCCTGATTGGAGCAAATTTGGCGTGTGACCCCATTCATGGTATGGTGGGGTGACCTGCAGTTTCCGCAGTGGGGGGAAGGCCCCCTGACACTTTTTTATCCCAAATCCAGAGACTCTCACATGGGACATGCCCCCTTAGCATGCATATAAGCACTCCCAAACACGTTTGCCCCCCACAGCTTGGAGGACACCCTTCTGCAGGGGATGCTGCCATAGCAAAAACCCCTCAGCATGACCAGACAGGTCCCTCCACCCCAAAAGCTTGAGCAGGGGCTGTCCAGGGCACAGCACATGCATGGCATGGGGGACTTGTATGTGCATGGCACATAATGTGTGCGTGCCCAATGACACATCCGTGTGGCATGTGCATGGACAGAAACCACCTTTTCTAAGCTGGAAAGTCCAAGCTGGGGTTGTCACCTGGCAAACGTGCCCCTGGGAGATGCAGGCTCGCAGCACACACCTGCACGCTACCCTGGGCTGATGCAACACTGTCCCACACACATGTACACATGCCCGGCACGCTGTCTGCCCGCAGACCCCATTTAGGGGTTCGGCGCACACAGGGCACACACAGCCGCGGCCAGGCAGTAGCAGGGCAGAGCGATGTCTGCCTGCTCGGCAGCATGACCCTACTCTGCCAAGAAACTCCAGTCAAGTGCGGGACAAGCCACCGCACCGAGCAGGGAGATGGAATGGATTCAGCTCATTTCTTTTCCTAGAATAACTTATTTTTTTAAGCCCCGCGAGGCGCCTGAGAAAACATCCCATTTCCATCCCTCGCCCCCTCACCCAGCAGCACCAAGCCACGGTGCAGCAGCCGGCATGGCACATACAGCACCAACCAGCATGGCATCACACCCTGGCCAGGACCCCTTTCCCAACCCCACAGGCAGGTCATGGGTCCTGGAACCCAGGATGGTCAGCTGTCATGGTACATCCCCGGTCCTCTTCTCCTGCCCCTTGTACAGGAGGAAAATACTGCTGTACCCGCAGGTACCCCAGGACATGCAGGACGGGTGCCCAGCTCTCTTCTCCCCTATAATCACTGCTGCAGACACGTGCTGATGTCTGCGTTGGTCAGGGAAGGTTTGTTGCAGTGGGGACTGCTGCTCAAACTGGCATGACCCAGGATGCAGGCACTGGACCACACAGGAGGAAGAAAAAGCATCAGCGCCCACAGTGCAGAGCCTGTGCCCCATCCCCACTTGCCCCAATGGCTGCTCTTCCCATTTGACTTTGAATATTCTTATTTTTCCTCAGCCTTATCTAGAATTTGAGACCAGACACAGTGGCTTGTATCCGCCCAGACTGCTTTTCCTCCTTCACAAACACAGGTTGCTCCAGCCTGAGCAAGGCTTTACGAAGACAACGGTGTGCCGAAGAGGAGCCCTGCCACCATCACAGCACACGGCAGCAATCCCAGGGCCTGCAGCTCAGCTCAGCTCAGCTTTCCTCCCCAAGCCCAGCACATCGAACGCTCCTGTGTTTTTGTTCCCCTTCAGCAGCAGCAATTTCTCCTTCCCGCCTCCCTCCCACTCCCCACCCTACTTCGGGCTGTACATTCAGTGCTGCTGCCCTTACTGATGGTTGAAGTAAACTGGGGAATTAGTTTGGGGCTGTATTTTCTTAAGCATTATTTTTTCCAGCTCCTTCTCACATGGAGACGCTGCTGCTCTCCTCATTTGCTCCCTAATTACACAGCACTGTAACTTTTCCCTCTGTGCTTGCTCTGTTCCAGCAAATTCGAGGGTGCCGTTTGCCAAGTCTCGCTTTGACCTTAACCCATCGCCATCCCCGACCAGGCTCAGATGTATTTGCTCTGCAATGGTTCTGCCAGAGACAACCACAGCCGGCTTTATCTGGGCGCCGTGCAGCAGCTCTGGGCACGGCGTGCCAGGGCAGCAGGCTGGTGGATGCCTTTGAGGCCACCTCAGCAAGACCCATCTTTCCCCAAGGAGTAGGGCAACGCATCCAGCAAAATCCCATGCAGAGAGCAGCAACTTCATACAACACCACCACCTCCTGCCCCATATCCCCACGCTCTGCCTCCGAGCAAGAAATGGGCAGTGACCTGGAGATCCGCAGAGCCACCACGGGGCTGGCACACTGCTACACGGCAGGGCCAGGGGCTGGCAAGCACAGAGACTCACGAGATGAAGCTCAGATACCCAGACAGCCCCACGTGTCTTCATTTGCTCACAAAGATGAGATTGGGGCACCTCAGCACCCTCCAGCATTCCGGAGGAGGTGCTTGGAAATCTTCTTCCCTTCCTTTCTCCTTCTGTATAGGGAAACTTTATGACTTTTCCCACCCAACATCCACAATCCCACTGGACCAAGGAGATGTGATGCTCAGGAAGCAGCAAAATCAGAGGGGTTAGCAGTTACAGGTAGGGAGGGAAGCTACCCGGCACTGCTGTGGCTCCAGCGGAGTCTTCTGCCCTCAGCATAACATCGCCTGCATCCCTCTGAGCACCTCCTGCCATCAGGCCAGGGCACTCATAAGGAAGGCAGTTTGGGAGGCAACAGAGAAAAAGCAAGAGCAGAATAAAGGCAAGACAGACTTTTCTTTCATAAAACCTTCCTCACCAGAAAACCTTCGGAACCTTCAGGTCTTTTGGGTTTTTTTGTTTTTTTTTTAAGAGGGCACAGATTTGGTAGCATCACAGAGGTATTAAGCTTCCCACAGCAAACTGGGTACCACTTTGTGTCCTAACGAACCCATTGGAACTTGTCACTATCAGCTCACTTAGCAAATTAAGGATTACATGCCAGGTAAGGCATCAGATGGACAGACACCCACCAGATGCAGCAGAGTTTTCCCCCAGCCCAGACATTGCCCACTTCCAGCTGCAACCCTCAGGGCCAGCATCCCTGCTGGGAACACTCCTGAATGCCCCTGCCCTGGAAAGCAGGGACTCGGGATGCATTTCAAGGCCCAGAGTCCCCAAGTGATGTCGTGGCTGGAGAGACTAGAAGAGCTCAGTGCACTTGGCACCCAAATGCAGACTAGAAATAGCTTGGCTGACATGTAACTTGGAGAGCGCCATCCCCATGAGAAACCATCAAGTACCACAAGACGCCTTTGCTGGGGAAAGCAGAGCAAAGGCTGGAGGCTGAAACGGAGCCAAGACAAACGTCAGCACATGCCCTCCACGCGCAGACAAGTCCCCAGGGTGACTGATACTATTTGGGCTCTCCAGCATGGCTGGCCTCCCTTCCAGGGGGACAAATGAGGCCGAAGGATCCTCCCACTCGCTCTTGCCCTTATGTTTTGGCCACTCCAGCAGAGCCCAAGCAGAGGTGAGGACAGCAGGGGACTGAAGAAGATCGAGTCCTCCCACGCCCTGCTGCCCACTGCCATGCAGAGCCGCTTGCATCTCCCCCGCATGCCCAGCGTGGGAGGCAGGAGAGCCCTGGCACACTCATCTGAGGGGGTTTGCAAAGGTCAGCTCAGGAGGAGGTCTCCGGTGAGGGCTGCGTGCCAGCACCGGCTGGGAACCGCTCAAGAAT